>SJYX01024757.1:132242-184851 GCA_006410675.1 Oreotragus oreotragus | reverse complement strand
AGAGACAGAGGGTTAAAAACCACAAAAATAGAGTTTCTATAAAATTCAATTAAAAACCAAACAACCCAACAGAAAAATAGATGGGAAATGAGAATAGGCAATTTATAGCAAAAATAAAAAAAGACCACAAAATTGACTAGTTATCAGAGATCTAGTTATCAGTGAGGTGTTTTCCTATCAAATTAATACCAATTTGAGAAGGTTCAGAGTTTCTGTATTGGCAGGATGTAGAAAATTTTGAGTGGTGTGGAATGTAAACCTCAGCATTAGGACAGCAGTGTGGAAGAGGCCCGCAAAGTTTTCAATGCACAGATCATCTAACCTAGGTCAACAGTTGCACATGTGCCCAAAGAGGCGTGTGGAAAGAAATGTTTTGCCACGTTATATGAGGGTAAATTTAGAAACACTCGAAATGGCCATGCATAGGGAGGTCTCTGCTGTGAAATATAAAGAGCATTTAAAAGGATAAGGAATGTACTGGCATAGAGAAGTCTGCTAGATTTAAGAGAAAGTGCAGGATTTCGCTGGTTGTCCAGTGGTTAATTGCCCGCCTGCCAATGCAGGGGATAGGAGTTCGATCCCTTGTCCGGGAAGATTCCACACGCCGCGGAGCAACTAAGCTCGTGTGCTACAACCCTTGAAGCCTGCGCACCCTGGAATGCGTGCTCTGCAACAAGAGAAGGCATCTCAATGGAGGCCCGTGCTCTGCAACTAGAGAGTAAACCCCTCACTGCAGCTAGAGAAAGCCTGTGTGTAGCGGCAAAGACCCAGAAGAAAAATAATTAAGGAGATAAAAAATGTTTAAAAAAGGAAGTGCAAGTTACAGCACGGCGTGTCTGACACAGTACCAGGTAATACAGACCGAGGCACGAGGGCTGTAAGGGAGATGTCACACTGCTTGCATGTGCATGCTCTCCTCGGAGAAGGCGATGGCACCCTCTCCAGTGCTCTTGCCTGAAGAATCCCATGGACGGAGGAGCCTGGTGGGCTCCAGTCCATGGGGTCGCTAGGCGTCGGGCACGATGGGCGACTCCACTCTCACTTTTCACTTTCCTGCACTGGAGAAGGAAATGGCCACCTGCCCAGTGTTCTTGCCTGGAGAATCCCAGGGACGAGGGAGCTTCGTGGGCTGCCGTCTATGGGGTCGCACAGAGTCGGACATGACAAGCGACTTAGCAGCAGCAGCAGCAGCAGCAGCAGCATGCTCTCTTAGTAGGGAAGGGTTATGGGTTAGGGAGGAAAATGGGGAAAGCGAACTTTGCTCTTTTCTCTGCCTACGTGTATGTTGTTTAACATTACACACGCACAGAATGAAATGGTGCATTCTATCGTGGCGTAGTCACTTAAAGTGAATGATCCTATCTTTCTGGCTATACAAACACTAATTTATTCATTAAAAAAATATTTTTTGATTGCCTACTATGTGCCCAACACAGAAACTAGGGAAAAGCTAGAGAGAGCTATCCGTAGAACTGTTTCAGTAAGTGCTCTGGTTATCAATTGTATCATCAGTCAGCTCAGGCTGTCATAACAAAATACCATTGGCTTGGCGGCTTAAGCCACGTAAATAAATTTTCTCACACCTCTGGAGGATAGAAGTCCGAGGTCAGAATGCCAGCATGGTTGGGTTCTGGTGAGAACTCTCTTCCTGGCTTGCAGGTGGCTACCTTCTTGCTGTGTCCTCACATAGTGGAGGGAGAGAGAGAAAGAGAGAGAGATTAAGAGAGCTCTTCTTCTTCTAATAAGAAGAATCCCACCATGGTGGCTCCACTCTCATGACCTCATCTAATCCTAATTATCTCTCAAAGGCCCCACCTCCAAATACCATCACATTGAGGATGAAGGCTTCAGCTGGCAGTGGGGACACAGTCAGTCCATAAGGATGATCTATTCTGTAGCATCTTAAAAATAAAACTGACAGAGACTTGACGGTATAACAGATGTGAAATTACAGAGTTAGATTACCACTTGCAGAACCTACAAAGGAAATGGAATCATCAACACTACCTTATCCCCCTTGAGAATATAAAATGGTTGAAGCAATGGAGAGGGAGAAGAGATGAGCAAAGAGATTTCTCTGGAGGGAGCTGTTGCAGCTCTGACTCCCTGCCCTCATTGTGTGTGTGTGTATGTGTATGTGTGTGTGTTGGTGAAAGACACTCCCTTCCCACCAAAGGCTTTCAGCCTAAAGCAAACTGGAGCAGGGGGTGGAAGGAAGACATGCTCTTCAATCAGGTTATATCTTTATACAGAAACAGGCATTCAACATACTGAATCAGGACTATGTCTGTCGCTTCTAGTGTCAGCCACCCAAGACTGAACTGAAAAGTCATGGATCTACAAGGAGTTTTTATTTCATGGTGGAGAAAGACTGCCCATGTGGAGTCAGGTTTAAAGGGATAATGAGAGACGAAAATAAAATTGTGCTTTGATTACATCATAAGTCATGCGTGGTCAATATACTGGTTACATATAATTGCTCATCAAGCAAGAGGCAAAAAACTGTAGAGTCAGTGGAAGGGGAGGGTGATGTGTATTTCCAGGCTGCACACAGGATACCTATGGTTTTCCATCTAAATGTGATCCCTGAGCAAGCCAGAAGTCTGTCCAAACTTAGCTGTATTTACAGACTTGGAGATTCACCAAGACCCCCTGATGTACCTCTTCTAGATGCCAAGGGTTTTTACTATGGTATAGTTTGGAAGGTTTTCCACTAAAAAAATCTAGTTAAAATTGTGCTTTGGCAACTGAAAGATTAGCCTTCATTTATCCAGAAAATGAAGCTGCCTGATTGGAATTTACCACTATAGTATTTTGAGAATTTGCTAAGCCATGCTAGTCCCTGGAAATTCATGAAATCCCCTGAGTGTTTGGAGAAAGCATCTAAAAGACATGCTGGACCTGCTGGTCCCGGGGAGACTCTCTCCTGGCAAATCTGGCAAATTCTTCCTCTTTTCCTCCTTCGAGATTCAGCTCAAATATTACCTTTGTGAAGATTTGCCCATTTCTATGGCCAAGTCAATTCTTTTTCTGGATACTGGCTGAACAGTCTACCTAGCTGCTCATACATGTGTGTTGTACAGAACATATTTATTTACTTATCTGCTTTTCCATACGATCTTCAGCTTCTTGAAGGTTAGAAATACTGTATCTCATCAGTTTTCAACACCCTCCCCTCCATTTTCACATTAGTTAGGGTGGCTTTTGATGGCATGTCATAGGCAATATGTATTTTTTAGTGGTACATAAAATGGTAATGGTATATCTCATAATTGGTGATAACAGTGAACTATAGCATATCTAATTTACTATGGTAACCTTAAACAGCTAGTACATCACCTGGCATGTAGTACGTTCTCCATAAATTCATGCAACTAACAGATTTTGTAATGGTGGATTTCACCAGCAGGAGTCATTGATCTGAGTAATTCTGGCATTAGAGAGCAAGACCAGAGGTGGCAGACTTTGGCGTTGCAAGCAACTTTCAGACTGTTGAAGGGGACATAATAATTAGGGTAACCTCAGCTGATATAACAACTAGATGTCCAAACTGCATAATGGCACAAACTCAGAAGTTCATTCCTTGCCAGCATTAGCTGTTCAGACCCAGTGTTCCTTTTCAGCGGTGACAGTTCTCAGTGTGGTGTTTCAGGGATACAGGCTCTTCCCATGTTGTGGTGCCATCTCCTCCATCTCATCACCCTCCCCATCCAGGCAGAACAGTAAATAGAGTGTAGAAGAAGGGTCCCCTTTTAAGGTCTTGTTCTGGAAATCATTCATATCATTTCTGCTCATATTCCGCTGGTGAGAATACCACATCTAGATTCAAACCAGGGAGTGAGGGCCAGGAAATGTAATCGTTAGTAGGAGGTCCATTTCCCAGTAACAACGCTATGAGATGGAGTGGGAGCATGTATTTTGGTGGGCAGTTAGCTGGTGGCTCAGATGGTAAAGAATCCACTTGCCATGCAAGAGCCTCAGTAGATATGGGTTTGATCCCTGGGTCAGGAAGATCCCCTGGAGAAGGGAATGGCGACCCACTGCAGTATTCTTGTCTGGAGAATTCCATGGACAGAGGAGTCTGGTGAGCCTCAGTCCATGGGGTCACAAAAGTCAGATACGACTGAGTGACTAACACTTTCACTTTTCTTTAGCTCTTTAGCCCAGGGAACCACTGGACTCTTGCCCGTATCAGGTTGGGCTGTTTGCTTCTTGCCCTGAATTTAATTTTTGCTTCCAATTCTAACTGTGCGAGTCAATAATTTCTTAGTTGCAAGAGATGGAAACCCAACTCCGATCAGTTATAGTAAAAACGGAAAGACCCTGGTTAGGTGTAGTTGGACCCATGAGCTCAAATAATGTCAGTCATCTTTCTTTCCTCTCTGCTTCTCACTGCACTGATCTTAATTCACAAACAAGAACTCTCTATAAGATGGGAAAGAGAAGGATGCCTTACTGGGTCCTTTCAGTTTATGATCTTAGCAGGAAGGAGAAAGCTCTTTTTCACAGAACCCTATTACCAACCCTGCCCTTCTAAACCAAGTCAGACCATATTAAACCAAACCAAACCTTTTTTTGGTTCTCTGGGCTTCCCTGTTAGCTCAGCTGGTAAAGAATCCGTCTGTAATGCAGGAGACCCCAGTTCAATTCCTGGCTTGGGAAGATGCCTTGAGCAAGGGGTAGGCCACCTACTCCAGTATTCTTGGGCTTCCCTGGTGGCTCAGCTGGTAAAGAATCTGCCTGCAATGCAGAAGACTTGGGTTCAATTTCTGGGTCAGGAAGATCCCCTAGAGGAGGGCACGCAACCTATTCCAGTTTTCTTGCCTGGAGAACCCCCATGGACAGAGGTGCCTGGCCAGCTACAGTCCATGGGGTCGCAAAGAGTCAGACGTGACCGAGCAACTAAGCATAGCACAAACTCTGTCTGGCTTTAACTGGGTCCTGTGGCCACTTTTGGGCCAATGGCTGGGTCCAGGGGGGTGACGTGTTCTGAATGGAGAGCTTGACAGCCCCACCAGAATCACCTGAAATGAACGCAGGGGAGGATGAACAGACAAAAAATAAAAGTTGTTCACTGTTCCCAGAACCTCTCCAACTTTATCTCCAGTCGTTCCTCCTTTGCAGCTGCCCCCAATTGATGCCAGTTCTCAAAATACATCGGAACCCTTTTGCAATTCCCTCTTTCTGAAATGACCCCTCCCATGCCTCTCCCCTATTCATCCATTAAGACCAGATAACAATCATCTTTGCAAGGCTATTTTTGGCACCCTAGTCTTACTCCAGCCAGTCTGGTTACAGATACCAAGCAGGGTTTGCATTCACAACGACTGGGCTTGGAGTGGAGTTCTCTGTGCTCTACATTTGTTCTTACGGGTTATCTACTTTATGCGTGTAGTGTGTGTGTATTAATTCCAAACTCCGAATTTACCCCTCCCCCGACCTTTTCCCTTGGGTAACCCTGTTTGTTTTCGAAGTCTGTGAGTCTGTTTCTGTTTTGTAAATAAGTTCATTTTTTTTTAGGTTCCTCATATAAGTGATATCATATGATATTTGTCTTTGTCTGTCTAACTCACTTCATTCAGTATGATCGTCTCTAGGTCTATCCATGTTGCTGTGAATGAATTTCTTGTTCAAGGTTTTGCCTATTTTCTATGGGATTTTACATCTTTCTCATTGATATGTAGGAATTCTTTAGATGTTCCAAATACTATTTCTTTGGCCCTTATATTTGGTGCACCCATCTCATACTCTGAGGCTTGCATTTGTACTCTTTACTTCTTTTAATATAAACAAGTAATTTTTTTTTTTTTTTAATGGAGCTTTGAGGCTGCGTCTCAGGCCCAAACAAAAGTGGACTTGTGGTTCTGCCATGCTGGTCACACCTGCAATTTGGAGCTGGCTGGCTGGGGAGCAGCCGGTGATATATCGTGTTGGCTGAGGTGTAAAATGCCATCTTGTCCAAAACAAACACCAGTGCCAGGGAAACCCTCAACTGCGTCACCCAGGGACACGGGCAGAGGGCTGCAAGGAGTCGGCTGCCCACAAAGCTCCAATTAGCCCCCAAATTATCTCCTGTGTCACGTGTACAAGGATTTCTAACCAAAATTTGCTGGAAAATGGATTCTCAATGCTTCTGTCTATTTACCTAATACTTAACCCAAGGATAACAACACACATACAAATTTAAAATAAAACACATGTTGGGTTTTTTTTTTTAAATAAAAATTTGAAACAGATGGTCTCTTTTAAGACAAATATTTATTCCCCTGACATTTTTTTTCACTTACATGTTTATATTTTTAAATATAGGCTTTATGCAGAGACCTTAGCGATGTCACGATAATAAAATCCATGTTGTTCGTAATTGTCTATTTCCTAGAAATGCATGGCTGGGAGCAACCTCAAGAAGCTATCTCTGGCATCCCCCTCCTCCAGGCAGGCCAACGTGCGACCAGCTGAGACCAACTGGTGTTTATTCTGTTTATCTTGGAGCCTTTTGAGGAAGGAAGCTGTAAACTCTTTCTTACTGAGCTCATGGACTCTCCATTGAGTTTTAGATCCCTTGGCTGGGTGAAGAGTTCTTGGACAGGGCAGAGTTCAGAGCAAAGCTTCTTAGAGTGTTTCTCCCCCGGCGTCTCCCTTGTTGCACTCTCGCTAATCCCACCATGTATTTGCAGAGCCGCCACCTTGACTTTGTCATCACATGGTTAACCTGGGTTTCACTGACACCTGTTCAGATCCCTTTGTGTAACCTCTGATAGGATCTGCTGTCATCTTGATCAGGACCATGCTTTTCCCCTCGGTAAGTGCCTAAAGGGAGAATCAACAGATGTATGAGATGGTAGGCAAAAACAGATGGACACCGTTCAGAGGTCATTGATAAGAAGAACCGAGTCCTCAGTCTGAAATATGGGACCTAAAGTTTTCCTTTCTGAGAAGTACATTGATTTTTCTCTGTTCTTATATCAGTTAGCTTTTGCTGAGTAACAAAGTTCTCCTGAAGCATACTGCCTTAAAAATGACAGTATTCTTTCTCACCATTCTGTGGGTCGACGGGGTTAATTATCTGGTCTGAACGAGGCTTCATTCAGGCTTCCCTGGTGGCTTAGTTGGTAAAGAGTCTGCCTGTAATGCGGGAGACCTGGGTCCAGTCCCTGGGCCAGGAAGTTCCCCTGGAGAAGGAAATGGCAGTCCACTCCAGTATTCTTGCCTGGAGAATTCCAAGGACAGAGGAGCCTGGTGGGCTATAGTCCATGGGGTCATAAAGAGTTGGACATGACTGAGTGATAACACTTTCACTTTCACTTAGCTGGGGATAGGTAGCCTAGGACGACCTCACACTCATGTTTGGTGGTCAGCTGGAGTCATCTAAAGCAATAAAAAACACGAGGAAACTCATGTTTATTATAGTGCAGCAGGCTGATCTGGGCTTGTTCATGTGGTAATGGTTTTTAAGGTTTCTAAGAGGAGCAAAAGAAAGCAAGTCCTGATTTACAGGGTGTATTTCAAGCCTCTGTTTAAGTCATGCTTGCTATTGTCCTATCAGCCAAAGCAAGTCACAAGACCAGCCCACAGTCAGGGCAGGAGGGGTATCAAAAGGCATGAATAAAGGGAGGCCATCTTTGTAAGATTATCACACTTCCTTTTAAGATTGGAGAAGGAAGATGTCCTTTCTTAGTTCCTATAAAATCCAGATAGTCTGACAATATTCTCACAGAAAGAATGTCTTGTGATTTCTCATTTTAAATCTCATCCTAACTGAGTTCAATACTGTTCTTCCATGTTAGAATTCCACGCAGTCTCCTATTTTAAAAATAGGAGTTAAAATGTATTTATTTGGCTGCACTGTATCTTAGTTGCAGCACGTGGGATCTTCTGTTGTAGCATGCAAACTCTTAGTGCTGGCTTGTGGGATCTAGTTCCCTGATCAGGGATTGAACCTGGGCCCCCTGATTTGAGAGCACAGAGTCTTAGCCACTGAACTACCAAGGAAGTCCCCCACAGAGTCTCCTTTTGACAAACATTTGTATATCTCTGACTTCTGGCATAGTCCTGGGCAGATAATAAATGCTCAATAAATAGTTTTGAATGAATGAAAACTTGTCTTCCTAAGAGAGGTCATGCCAACTTTGAGTTCACTGTAACCTTTATTTTCTTGATAACTAAAGACAAAAACAACCAGCTTCCAACCATCCCAGGCAGGAAAGTTCGAAAACCTAGATCAAATCAACTCTCTCTCTTTCTTGAAAGTCTTCCTATTAATACATATAATAAAATCCAAATTCCTTCAGTTCAGTTCAGTACAGTCGCTGAGTCGTGTCCGACTCTTTGCGACCCCATGAATCGCAGCACGCCAGGCCTCCCGGTCCATCACCATCTCCCAGAGTTCACTCAGACTCAGGTCCATTGAGTCGGTGATGCCATCCAGCCATCTCATCCTCGGTCGTCCCCTTCTCCTCCTGCCCCTAATCCCTCCCAGCATCAGAGTCTTTTCCAATGAGTCAACTCTTCACATGAGGTGGCCAAACTACTGGAGTTTCAGCTTTAATATCAGTCCTTCCAAAGAAATCCCAGGGCTGATCTCCTTCAGAATGGACTGGTTGGATCTCCTTGCAGTCCAAGGGACTCTCAAGAGTCTTCTCCAACACCACAGTTCAAAAGCATCAATTCTTTGGCGCTCAGCCTTCTTCACAGTCCAATTCTCACACCCATACGTGACCACAGGAAAAACCATAGCCTCGACTAGACGGACCTTTGTTGGCAAAGTAATGTCTCTGCTTTTCAATATGCTATCTAGGTTGGTCATAACTTTTCTTCCAAGGAGTAAGCATCTTTTAATTTCATGGCTACAGTCACCATCTGCAGTACTATGGGTTAAAAACCCAACATGATCTGGTCTTTCCATTTCCTACCTCATCCTATTATTTCTTCTCATCCCCTCTTACCTATCAAGGTCAGCAATTGGCCTTCTTTTTGTCCTTAGAACACACATATATGTCATGTTAAAGTCTCCCCTCCCACCTAGAGCTTTTCTACTTGGATTGCTCCCCTCATCCCCACCTTACCCCCCAGTCTTTGTAGGTTGGCTCCTTCTTTTCATTCAAACGTCATCTCTTTCAAAGCCCGAGCCGGCTGTGCTAAGGTATCAGTCCCTCTCTCACCACACTATGGCCATCCTCTGTGTAGCTCTTAACACTGTCTAATGTCCCCATTTGTTTGTTTGTTTCTTTGTCTATAGTTTGTCCTCCATCTCCCACTAGAACGTTAGCTCCGGGATAATACCTTGTTTGTCCTGAAGAGACACCACTGCATCTTCAGCATCTAGAACACTAACTGGCACATACCATCCGCCCAAGAGATATTGGGGATGATGGGAGACTGACCTGACCCTCTAGGACTTAATTTCTTATTTCTCCTTGCTTTAATTGGAAAACAAAAAAGGATGCCCTCCATTAAATTACTTAGGGATAATGTAATCTGGTTCCTTCTCTGTAACAATTCCCTACAACACAAGGTAACATACTACTTAATATGGCCACAGAGGAACTAACTGCTAGAGAATCTCCATTTGCGTTGGTTGCTTTTTAAAAAAAAATCAGGAACAAAAACCAAGACTCAAGGAACAAAATGTTAAGGTGACATAGCAATGAATTATCTTGACGATTCCTTTTATGGGAATGGCTTTACAATGTGATCTTATCTTCAAAATATTTTAAAAGTTAAAAACATCAAACCAAATAGTACCAAAGAGCTTATGATGGAAAGCAATGGTTGTCTGCCCTTCCCACCGCACTCCCCTACCTTCTGTTCTGCTACTGAGGGATGTTCACTTTCATCTGTTTCTGTTTTTAGTTCTAAAATGCATATCTAAATAACGTGCTTATACTGTTCTGCCTTGATTTACCAGCTTCAGACATTATCTTCTGACTTCTGGCTGTGATGGATGAGGATCCAGCTCTCTAGGGCTCTCTTTCATGTTGCAGGCTTTCCCCAGTATCTGGGGAACCTTCATTGTTGGTCACATGTGAGAAGGAAGGACAAAGATATGTATGCGTGGGGGCTCTATGTTTATGGGTGGTCACTGGAAGCTTTGGTTGGAGTGAGAGCAAAGGCTGCAGGGTGGCAGCTGGCCATCTTGTTGTGGGTTTCTGAAATGCCAGAATGCTGAAGCTGTCTCTACTGCGGAACCACCAATAAGCCCTGCAGTTCCTAGAAATTTCCCTAGAGACTCATACTTCTCAACTCTTTCTCATCTCCTCTGGACCCTTCCCCTCCACCCCTCTCTCCTCTTTCTTTCTTCCCTTTCTAGCCCGGGATTCAGAGCCTGGTTGCAGGCTATTCTGACTACTGAGATAGGGGAGGGAATCGGTGTCATTTAGTATTCTGTACACAGGATTTGGGGCTTCCCTGGTAGCTCAGTGGAAAAGAACCAACCTGCAATGTAGGAGACCCTGGTTCACTCCCTGGGTTGGGAAGACCTCCTGGAGAAGGGATAGGCCAACCTTTTCAGTATTCATGGGCTTCCCTGGTGGCTCAGATGGTAAAGAAGTCACCTGCAATGCAGGGACCTAGGTTCGATCCCCGGGTTGGGAAGATCCTCTGGAGGAGGGCAAGGAAACCCACTCTGGTATTCTTGCCTGGAGAGTCCCCATGGACAGAGGAGCCTGGAGGTCTACAGTTCACGGGGTCGCAAAGAGTTGGACATGACTGAGTGACTAAGCACAGCACAGCATGCAGAATTTGAATTAATTTCTGACTTCTCACTTTCATCATTCCCCGTCTGTTCACTTTCATCATTCCCCGTCTGCTCATTCCCCGTCTGCTGTCTCCAAGTCATGACCTTTACCAGGCATGGCCAAGAAAGTTCTAGGAGGTCGAGATTCCTCCTCTGCCATCTACTTTGCTTCATCAGTGAATTATCTTCTGTGGACTTTAAGTTTCCCAGAATTGGGCTGGAATTCTTCCTTTGCTGAAGGACCCCTTCCCTTTTTCTTCCTTATCAAGAATTAATACCTTAAACATGAATTTACTGGGGCCTCATAAAGGAGAGATGGAGAAGGCAATGGCACCCCACTCCAGCACTCCCGCCTGGAAAATCCCATGGATGGAGGAGCCTGGAGGGCTGCAGTCCATGGGGTCGCTGAGGGTCAGACACAACTGAGTGACTTCACTTTCATTTTCCACTTTCATGCATTGGAGAAGGAAATGGCAACCCACTCCAGTATTCTTGCCTGGAGAATCCCAGGGACAGGAGAGTCTGGTAGGCTGCCGTCTATGGGGTCACACAGAGTCGGACATGACTGAAGTGACTTAGCAGCAGCAGCATAAAGGAGAGAAGGTGAAGACATATGCCCATTTGTGTCTTTAGTCAGAATATCTTGATTCTTTTTTTACTTAAAAACTTTCTCTTATGCTATTCAATTTAGATCTTTATCATTTCTTTTAAAGACAAGTACTCTATGGATTTTTTTTTCTCTTTCTGGCCAGCTCCTGATGTCTTTCGTCCAGCTGCAACAAGATACATTTTTCTTCACTCTCTACTCGGCAGTCCTGGACTTCCAGCTTAAGCAGGTTGTCTGAAGGTCTTGTCCTCCACTTTGCAAGTTCTTGCTTATTTTTAGATCCTTATTTTCACTGTCCACGTGATGCTCTCAGCACATTTTCTGGAAGCCTTTGATCATAGCAGCAAACTGGGTTTCTTTCATTGAGCCAGAGGCTTCCTGATGGTTGAGTCACCTCCTTGTCAAACTGGGAGATTCCCAAGTTTGTGAAGAATGACTTGCTAATTAAACAGGCTTCTTTATTGACAGAACTGCCTCCCCCAGCAGACTGGAGGCATCCTGTTTACTCCTATATCTCTTCTAACAGTAAGAGGTCTAAGATTTATGAACATATGTGATGGACACAAATAGCTGTGAGAGTGGGGCTGGGGGCAGGGTGGTCAAGTGACACAAGCCCAAGGTACAAATAGCCATGGGATCTGGGCTGGCTGGATGGTAGTTGGCTGTTGGTCCTAACCTCAGAGAGGTGTTCTCTCTAGCCATATTTAGGCATCCCTGACTTAGACAGTTTGGACTTTATCTTTGCAGGATAGCTCTGGCCCTCTTCAAGAAGGCCTATGTAGGCAAATGAACCAATCAGAGGCCCTGTGTTACACAGAACAAACCTGTCACTCTCTCAGCAATAATAATAATAAAAACCAAGGGTCCAGAAAAATACAGCTCAGGGTCAATGGAAGTGCCAAAAGTTGTTGGGCTCAAGAAGGGCCCACAAGTTTGAGGTATTCTTTTAGCTCCCTCAGAGGATTATCACAGTCTAACTTGAGCCAATTCCAGCCTTTACTGGAAACTGTAAGTGGAAAGATAGTGAGTATAAGATATTGTGAGTAAAAATATGGCTATGGTTAAAAAAAGGATGGAGCCAAGACTATTATCAAGACTAACACTTTAAAAATGAGAACTAACTTAAATATGCAAAAATAGCAAATAAGATGGTTGTTTTACAAATATAGAATGATATGAAGTTCTTAAAAATCTTGATTTGTGGAACACTAAATGATATGGAAAATTTCTAAAACTTTGTATGGCATAATTGCATTTTTAATTAAAAATACATTTTAAATACATATATACTTCCTCTAAAAGCATTTATTTTGGTTTTGGGTTTTGGAGGCAACCTCAAGGTGGTGAGATAAGTGGAGGTTTTTTAAAAAATCTATTCTAGAGTTTCTATGTTTTTACCATTGAGAAAGTGAGTGAGTATTGTTTCTCAATGATTTATTCTATCCTAATATTGCTAGTTCAATATACTAGTCCCAGAATTTATTAGAACAAAATATTTCATTGAAAACATATATGCTCACTGGCCCAATGGTGACTATGTGGGGAAAAGAAAACATGGTGTAACAAGAGGTTGCAAATTCAGATTCCCACAGAATGCAGAAATGCAGCAAAAATGAATAAAGTGGGTTTCCAGAAATGTAATCAAAACTTCTTTCATTTTTACTTGACCGTGGCATAAGCACATAATGTAGTACCAACATGTATGATATTGGAGATTATGACTGGTTCCAAATAGGAAAAGGAGTACGTCAAGGCTGTATATTGTCTCCCTGCTTATTTAACTTATATGCAGAGTACATCATGAGAAACGCTGGGCTGGAAGAATCACAAGCTGGAATCAAGATTGCCAGGAGAAATATCAATAACCTCAGATATGCTGATGACACCACCCTTATGGCAGAAAGTGAAGAGGAGCTAAAAAGCCTCTTGATGAAAGTGAAAGAGGAGAGTGAAAAAGTTAGCTTAAAGCTCAACATTCAGAAAATGAAGATCATGGCATCCGGTCCCATCGCTTCATGGGAAATAGATGGGGAAACAGTGGAAACAGTGTCAGACTTTATTTTTTTGGCTCCAAAATCACTGCAGATGGTGACTGCAGCCATGAAATTAAAAGACACTTACTCCTTGGAAGACAAGTTATGACCAACCTAGATAGTATATTTAAAAGCAGAGACATTATTTTGCCGACTAAGGTCCGCCTAGTCAAGGCTATGGTTTTTCCTGTGGTCATGTATCTTCATGGGAGATAGATGGGGAAACAGTGGAAACAGTGTCAGACTTTATTTATTTATTTATTTTTTATTTATTTTTTTACACGAACTCCCAAACATGAACCCCCCCCCCCACCTTCCACCCCACATCATCCCTCCAGATCTTTGGGGGGCTCCAAAATCATTGCAGATGGTGACGGCAGCCATGAAATTAGAAGGCGCTTACTCCTTGGAAGAAAAGTTATGACCAACAGTATATTGAAAATCAGAGATATTACTTTGCCGACTAAGGTCCGTCTAGTCAAGGCTATGGTTTTTCCTGTGGTCATGTATGGATGTGAAAGTTGGACTGTGAAGAAAGCTGAGTGCCAAAGAATTGATACTTTTGAACTGTGGTGTTGGAGAAGACTCTTGAGAGTCCCTTGGACTGCAAGGAGATCCAACCAGTCCATTCTGAAGGAGATCAGCCCTGGGATCTCTTTGGGAGGAATGATGCTAAAGCTGAAACTCCAGTAGTTTGGCCACCTCATGAGAAGAGTTGACTCATTGGAAAAGACTCTGATGCTGGGAGGGATTGGGGGCAGGAGGAGAAGGGGACGACCGAGGATGAGATGGCTGGATGGCATCACGGACTCGATCGATGTGAGTCTGAGTGAACTCCGAGAGATGGTGATAAACAGGGAGGCCTGGCGTGCTGCGATTCATGGTGTCACAAAGAGTTGGACACGACTGAGCGACTGAACTGAACTGATAAACCTGTCTTAAATAATGAAATGTAAGACTCAGATGTGGAAACAGATTTTAAATTTCTACAAAGGAAGAGCCTCATAGTCCACTGTAAGTTACTACAATGCCCTTCTTGGAACTTCTCTGAATGCCATAATTATTACTGCTTCACTCACTTATTTGGTGCTTTAATTATTCTAGGTGTATAATTATAGAGCCGTTTGTGAGCATGTTTTGGCTCCAATTTGATTATCAACCCCAAGACAGAGGTCTCCAACATATTGTCCAACTCAATTCCCAGCACATTCCTACACAGTAAGCTGATAATGAGTGGAAAGGCTATTGAAGAGGGAAGATGAGTGAAGCCCTGCAAGAATGGAACCTCTGAGAAAGACCCATCGAACTCATTCAGGACACCCCTTCATTTTCTCAGTGGATATCTAGAAGATTATGTTTTCTCTTATGGGGTTAGTGTAAGTTACCAGTTTAGTAATTTGTCATGAATCAAGGCCAAGTGAATAACAGTGAGAATGGCACTGCTTCAGTGCCTACCAGATCTGCTCTTAGGATCTAGTTTTCAGATATTACTAACTGGCCTCAGTTCTTAGTTACTTGTTCTTATTTTTTAGTTGCCGAGTGACCCTATGGACTGTAGCCTACCAGGCGCCTCTGTCCATGGGATTTCCCAGGCATAATTACTGGAGTGGCTTGCCATTCCTTCTCCAGGGAATCTTTATAACCCAGGGATCAAACCCACATCTCCTGCAGGTGAATTCTTTACCACTGAGCCATCAGGGAAGCCCTCTTAGTTCCTATTGAATTCAATAGGAATTCCCTCTAATCAGGTGCAGAGATGGACACCCACTGGTACAACTTCAGCAAGGCCTCATGATGGCTACTTTGGCTTCTAATCACCTTATTTGAACACTATTGACCAAAGTGAACTGATTTGGCATCATATTAAGCCAAACTTGAATTTGCTGCCCATAATTTTGACTTGATGGTATAAAGTAATCATGCAGTAACTGTCTTGACCAACTCAGCCTTTTGATGTTTAAATTCTGTGTTAAATTAAAAAAAATTCTTAGAAGAAAAAAGAAGAGAGCCTAACACATTTTAAGAAACCACAAGCACCTTGTGAAAAGTCAACTTGTAAAATCCCAGCTGTTGAAGTAGTATATTTAGTAACTCTTCATACCTACAGTAGG
Source organism: Oreotragus oreotragus (assembly GCA_006410675.1). Lineage (NCBI taxonomy): Eukaryota > Metazoa > Chordata > Mammalia > Artiodactyla > Bovidae > Oreotragus > Oreotragus oreotragus. The sequence goes on along the minus strand of SJYX01024757.1, from coordinate 169,365 downwards.
TATGAATGCAGGGTATGCATGTGTGCACACATATGTTTTGGACTTATTTCAGTAGAAAAAAGTACTCAGGGACAAGTTGATCAAGGTCTATCTATACTGCTTTTTCTTTCTGTGATAATCCTGTAGCTGTTGGATATTCTGGGACAGCCATTTTACTCTTTTCAATCTTAGTCTCTCATCTCCAAAATATGAGGATGTGACCATATGCTCCCTAAGCCTCTCTCAAGCTCTCATTCTATGATTAATTGTCAGTAATATGGAAGAGTCATGAAGATACTTTCTTTCAGAAGATGCTGTCCGGACCAACAATAATGATGACTAGTAGCTACGTTTTAACCTGAGAAGGGTGGGTATTTATTTAATGTTATAGACTGAATGTTTGTGTCCCTGTCACATGCATACATTGAAACCCTAACCCCTAATATAATAGCATTAGGATGTGGAGGTGATTAAATCATGAGAATGCAGCCCTCTTGATGGGATTGGAAGTGAAAGTGTTAGTCACTCAGTCAACTCTTTATTGCCCCATGGACTGTAACCCTCCAGGCTCTTCTGTCCATGGAATTGTCCAGGCAAGAATACTAGAACGGGTTGCTGTTCCCCTCCCAGGGATCGAACCTGCGTCTCCTGCATTGCAGGCAGATTCTTTACCATCTGCGCCACCAGGGAAGCCTGATGGGATTAGTGCCCTTATAANATTGTCCAGGCAAGAATACTAGAACAGGTTGCTGTTCCCCTCCCAGGGATCGAACCTGTGTCTTCTGCATTGCAGGCAGATTCTTTACCATCTGCGCCACCAGGGAAGCCTGATGGGATTAGTGCCCTTATAAAAGAAACTCCAGAGTACTCCCTCACCTGTTTTACTGTGTGAGAGCACAGCAAGAAGATGACAATCTATGAACAAGAAAACATGTCTTCAGCAGACACTGAATCTGCCAGCACCTTGATCTTGGTCTTCCCAGCCTCCAGAACTGTGAAAAATCAATTTCTATCCTTTCTAAGTTACCCAGTCTATTGTATTTTGTTATAGCAGTTCAAGAGGACTGAGGCACATAGTGACAGAGATTTTAAAAAATCACTTATTTTTCTTCTGGCTTTGTTTTGTGATCCACAAGTGTACATATTTATTCTCCCAATTCCATTTCTGAGTTTCTCTGTCTCATTCCTTCATCTATTCATTTATATATCTGTAAATATTTTTGGTGATAACCTGCCGAAGAGACATTCATCTGCCTAGCCTCAGTTTCCTAGCATGTAAAATCAGGGATTTGGGGGTAGGTGGAATTTCAGTTCTTCAGCAGCACTAATGTTCTTCAACTCCATGAAGGTATTTCCTACATAATCCTGTTAGGAGGAAGAGGCCATCCAGTCCTTCACCCTCTGTGCATTTGTTCTCCCTACAGGTGCACCGTTTTTTTTTCTCCTGGTATATTCTCTCAGATGGCAGCAGAGCAAAGAATGAGGTAACTGTTGAGGATTGGCTGCCAAAACCTTATGTGGGAAAACAGAGTTTTCCAGAATTGATATTTCTAGGAATGATTGAAGAAAAAAAAAAATTGCTGCGATTCATGGGGTCGCAAAGAGTCGGACATGACTGAGCGACTGAACTGAACTGAACCGAACTGAACTGATACTAAGTTCAAAATTGGAAAATGTAACATTTGAAAAAAAGACAGTGATATCCAATTATTAATTTTTCTTTCATAGCTCATTACTTCTTTGCGTTATAACCAGAAATGTGACACTTTTTCTCTGGCCCCAACATGTCAGTGTTGGGTCTTACATTTCATGTTGTGATGTGCTGTATAGAATTCAGCCTTGAATCCTTTAACTGAGAGCAATAGTTTTATTTAGTTTCATAATGAAAAACAGCTGTTCATGGCTGAACATGGACAGAATCTTTGTATGATGGCTTTTATACTTAGGGTAACTGCTCTTGAGATATTTGTAGAATTCTGGCATTCTAATGTTGAAATATTTAATTTGGGGGACTAAATTGCTGTTCAAAAGATTCCGTTTATGGCACACTATTAATTAGGAAAGGTGAGTTGAATAATAGTACTTATTTTTTTATAAAATTAGAACCTTTTTTGGAATCCTATCTTCAATCCCACAATTTTGGGAGAGCAGTTAAAGTGATCTCTTTCATTTTTGAAAATTTATTTTAGCATAGAAAAGTGGGCCAGATTAATCTTTGCCAAATGAGTTTTTTAAAGTCATAATTTCACTAAGAATGAACAAATTCAATAGCCTATTTGCATACTTGTGCAAAGATTCCTGCAGAGAAGTACCCAAAAGCCTTAGATGGCTTGGGATATTTATCAGAAAGTTGCTAGAGAGTTGTTGGATGATATAAACAAGTTAATAATCTTTCAGTTCCTCTGATTTGCAAATAAGACTTCAACATTACACACCAACGATCCTTAATTATTAGAACAGATGAATGTTATTACTATTGTGTATCCAATGCATTAGGCAAAGCATTAAAATCTCTATACTTTCATCCATGGGAGCAAATCCAACTCAGTAAGCCCATGATAGGGTCTATTTTAACTTAGTCTAAGGCAATTCTTGGTGTATTATTTAGGTTTTATGATAGTGCAAACTTTGGCACCTTGGATTTAAGGTTGATAACAAGGTCATTGTTAACGCTGACCGTCTCAGAAGCTCTGTTTCATAGCCAGCCTTACTAAATTTGACCTGTCTGCTTTACATTTTTCAAGACTTCTCAACACACAAAGCTGAGCCATTTCCTGAAGTTGTGCCTGTGATGGACACCATGCCCAAAGTTCTCCAATCACATTGGAGTCTCTTTGGAACCATAAATAAATATAGCTAACTGGGTGGTATTATTTTAACTGGGCTCTCATAAGCTTCCCTAGGAAATGCCACAAATGACTGAACTTTTTCACACAACCTGCCCTGTAAGTTCTCAGCCATGTCGTCATTTTGCTGAGAACAGCATTTCTGTTTAGTCTTCCATTTGCAAATACTGGTTTTTACTCAAGGCATGAATTTCCTCTGTCCTCAGTAGATACCCTTTTACAAACTCAGCATTCATGAACGGTTTCAAAGCCTGAGCAGTATTCTTACCTATTTTATTTCATAATTTCTTTTCACAGTTGCATCACTTGTTTTATTTGCATTGAAAAAATGCGTTGAAAGGTCCTTCATTTTTAGATCATTAAGTATCAATATATCTAATCAATAATTAATCGATAAATTAGTCACAGCCTCTTTGGCTTGATTCTTTTGCTATTAACACATTTTATTTGCATGTCAAACTTGGAAGAATGTTTTTAACTTCTGGCAAAAAGGAAAAGGTCTTTTCCATTTTTGTGTAAACGCATAACACTGTCTGGTGTTCTTTTGCAACCCCTCCCCCTTTTCCCCCTGTTTTTTGGCCTTGCAGCTTGCAGGATTTCAGTTCCCCAGCCAGGGATTGAACCTGTGCCCCCTGCAGTGAAAGTGTGGAGTCTTAACTATTGGACCACCAGCTAAGAGTTGGACACGACTGAGCGACATCACTTTCACTTTTCACTTTCATGCACTGGAGAAGGAAATGGCAACCCACTNTTGCAGCTTGCAGGATTTCAGTTCCCCAGCCAGGGATTGAACCTGTGCCCCCTGCAGTGAAAGTGTGGAGTCTTAACTATTGGACCACCAGCTAAGAGTTGGACACGACTGAGCGACATCACTTTCACTTTTCACTTTCATGCACTGGAGAAGGAAATGGCAACCCACTCCAGTGTTCTTGCCTGGAGAATCTCAGGGACGAGGGACCCTAACGGGCTGCTGTCTGTGGGGTCCCACAGAGTCGGACACGACTGAAGTGACTTAGCAGCAGCACCAGGGAAGTTCCTATTTCCCATCTTTTGATGGAATTCTGTATATAAAAGAGTTACTTTCTTCTTGATGCTATTAGAAGACAGATAGGGTCCAAATTGGTGGTAAATGACTACTGACCGTCTGCCTCAATGATGGGAGGAGAATGGGGAGTGGTAGAGAGTATGATAAAATGGAAAACCACTCAGCTCCAGTTGACTTGTTCCTTGCTAGAAGGTGGCTCCAGTATGGACAGATCTACATTTTTAAAATAAAAAAGAATAATATACATAGTTATAAAGTGGATGTATTTAAAAAGTACAGCTTGGTGAATCTTTCACAAATGGAACAGGTGGTATAACTCTCAGTTGGATCAAGAAACAGAACTGAGGTGTCAGGCCCCACAAGGGGCCCTCATACTCCCTTCCTGTCAAGATCTACTTTTTAAGGAAAAAAATCTGAATTCATATGTGGACTCTCCATTTCTAAATTTTGTCAAGCAATTCAAAGCATTTTCAAACCCTGTGGGCCAAACTAAACACATCTTCTCACCAGAGTCAGCCCAGAGGACTCCAGTTTAGCGTCTTGCTTGTTGCTTCAGTGTCTGGCAGCCCACACAACTCTTTTCTTCCATCTAGAGTGGGTGGGTAGCCACGTTTGTGCTATGTGATCCTGGCCATGATTGATGGGGGTCTCTCCCTGGGATTTTTGGCAGTGGGACACTAGCTGGGTCATGTTGCTGAAAGTGGGAGCTTCTGTAGCTCCAGGGCTGGAGCAGGCCCTACTTCACCATGTCAGTGGAGGAGCAGAGAAAGCTGACTTCCAGAGAGAAAAAGTAATGTGCAGATGTGCAGAGAGAGCAAAAGAAGAAACCATATAGCAAGGGAGAGTGAGAGAAGCTGCATTGGTTCCCCAGGAGTTTTCCAACTTGCCAATTCTTGGTCCTAGATCCTTCTTCGGAAGGCAGGATAGACAAGGTTCTAAGGTGCTAGTTAGGCTGAAGGCTCCTCTAAGTGTTCAGGAGGATCAAGTAGGTAGTGAATGACAGCTGGAGATAAAAGTGACAGCTGATGGCTGGCAGTCAAGTGGGCAGGGGTCTCCATGGCGAAGTTCTGTCCACACAGAGCCAGCCACTAAGCCTGAGCTGGAGTGAGGACTGCGGAGGCCTGGCAGGCACGTGTGAGATAGAAACTTACTCAGGTAAGCTCATTATAGCACTCTTCTTTGAGAAATATTGGAGATTGGGTTATTATTCTCAACCCTTTGCACCTTCCCTGTAATAGAATTATCTACGCCCTTTGCCATATGACTTTGCACATACCCTACTAGAATCAGTGGAGTGTGCATCCCCATTTATTTGACTTTGGGCTTGGCCAGTTGACTTGCCTTGGACAATGGACATGGGTAGATTTGACAGTGTCCAGTTTTGAGTGAAGGCCTTAAGGGTCATGGGAAATTTCTACGAGCTTTTCCTTATGCTTCTTCCATCCATCATGAGATGAGCCAGCCTCAGGGAGCTGGTGGCCCCCCAATGAGTGGCATGCGATCTGTATCTGAGCCACAGCCTGAATCAGGGCACTCCACCAATCCACAGACTGTAAGTGAGAAAAATAACTGTTTTTATAAACCAGTAAGATTTTAGGATCGTTTATTACATAGTAGCCATGAAATTAAAAGACGCTTACTCCTTGGAAGAAAAGTTATGACCAACCTAGATAGTATATTCAAAAGCACAGACATTACTTTGCTGACTAAGGTCCGCCTAGTCAAGGCTATGGTTTTTCCTGTGGTCATGTATGGATGTGAAAGTTGGACTGTGAAGAAGGCTGAGTGCCAAAGAATGTACGCTTTTGAACTGTGGTGTTGGAGAAGACTCTTGAGAGTCCCTTGGACTGCAAGAAGATCCAACCAGTCCATTCTGAAGGAGATCAACCCTGGGACTTCTTTGGAGGGAATGATGCTAAAGCTGAAACTCCAGTACTTTGGCCACCTCATGCGAAGAGTTGACTCATTGGAAAAGACTCTGATGCTGGGAGGGATTGGGGGCAGGAGGAGAAGGGGACGACCGAGGATGAGATGGCTGGATGGCATCACGGACTCGATGGATGTGAGTCTGAGTGAACTCCGGGAGATGGTGATGGACAGGGAGGCCTGGTGTGCTGCGATTCATGGGGTCACAGAGTCGGACACGACTGAGCGACTGAGCTGAACTATTTCATAGTATTATCATAGCAATAGCTGACTGATACAGAGGAGAGTTGAATTCTAAGCAAAATTAAGGACTAAGAGTTAAGGCAGGAGGAGTCTGGTACACTAGAGAGGGCAAAGCCTGGAGCAGGGAAGGGAGAGCTCAGGCTTAGAGGCAACCTGAGCAGTGATGGGAGCTCTTCTAGGTCATTCCAGAGGGCGCCGGATACATGTCTGATTGGAAGAGGGAAATGAGAGTGGTCTGGGGAAAGTATCTGTCACCTCCTTGGTCATCTGGCTTGACGGTATATCAGGAGGAACACAGGAGCCAAGTAACTGTAACCAAGCTGGTGACATTATTTGAAGCCATCGGGTGTGTTCAAACTTCATATTCCACTCCCCATCCCCTCCCAGCTTGGTCAGTATTGGCTCAGGATCTGTGAGCATCCATGGATCTAGCTCAGAGGATCCTGCCTAGGAAAGGAGCAATAGGAAAAACATGATGGAAGAGGATGCCCCAGTACTGTAGCTCCCAAATGCTCAAAGGTGCATGTGTGTGAGATGGCTCATCTATTACAAACCTCATGGTCGCTTACTGTCCACCTGTTTGCTGCTCTTGTTAACAGCTCAACCTGGAGTGGGTTTGAGGCTGGGAGACTGTTATATATTCTAACCATATTCACCAGCTTTCTGAGAACCTGAAGCTTCAGATAAAGCCTGTGACACCATAGGTCAGCAGGGCGACTGGATGAGCAGAGCAGAACGTGGTGGCCAGTGGCCCACATTGCCATAGCAAGGTTGCCAGGCAGGAGCACAGATGGAGGGTGTTTCTGATTTTCTTTCTTGAAATTCCTTTTCCCTGGGGCTTGCAGGCTCAGGAAGCTCTTGTCATCTCCTAATCGAGGCAGATGAAGATGGGCTTCCTGGAGGGAGGTGTTTCCACTTAATCAAGGCCAGTCATACCCAAGCTCAGGGATTAAGCAGAGATCTGCAGATCTGCACACTTGCTCGGGCAGCCTGCTTTCTGTCTTCGCTACCTTGTTATCTGGCCCTTGCTGAATTCCTGTAGCTTTTCCAGGACTTAAACTGTGAGATTAACAGCTATCATTTTTTGAATGCCTACCATATGCTAGGCTCTCTAGTGGATCTTTTACAAATATTACTGATAATAACAGCAGTGAAGATGACTAATATTTATTAAGCATTTACTATGTGCTAGGCACCATGCCAAGCCCTGTACGTGTATTAATGCATTGAGAATCCTCACAGTAAGACAACGGGGGCCTCATTATTTTTGCATACAATAAATGGTGGAGTCAGGACTAGGATCTAGATTGGCCTGACTCTGGGGCCTCTGCCTTTTTATTTTTCATTCATGGGATGCTCTTTTGTTTGGTGTTGCTCTCTCGTCATGATGCCAGGGCACTGTCTTGTCACCAGAATGGGCTGGGACATAGATCAGGAGGGTGAACACAGAGCGGGGGCCATTTCTAGGTAAGAGTCCAGTGAGTAGCTCACAATGAGGGCAGATAAAATCCAAAAGGACACATGCCAAGCCCCTGAAAGGTGAATAATGCAGAGAGGGACACTCCGGAAGCCATCAGATGTCGTGGCAGGCAGCTGGGCTGTGCAGGAAGCCTGTCAACAGGAAGCAGATCCTGGATGCTGGGCAGGAGTCCAGGAGCCTGACACCAGGCCCTGGAGAAAATGGAGCTGGTCAGCACCCAGCCTGTCATTCTGACTCTGCCCTTTACTAAATTTGGGGCAAGTTCTTTAGTTCCTTCAAGCTTCAGTTTCTTCATCTGTGAAATGGGAAGTATAGTATTACCTTCTTCATAGGGTTAATAAGATAACTAAGTGAAATATAAAGTGCCAATGGTAGTGCCTGGCACCAAGAAAGAGCTCAATATTATATGGCATGCTACATTTCCCAGGCAGTGACTTGGGCACAGGACAAGGCAGGACTCAAATGATCATAACTGAGAGTCACATGAAGCCTCAGAAGAGCAGTGCTAAGATTCTTTTGATGGAGATTAGTGTTTGTTTTAGAGGTTGGCATGGAGTTCATTGCCTGCTTCCCTAGTGGCTCAGACGCTAAAGAATCCGCCTGCAGTGCAAGAGATCCAGGTTTGATCCCTGGGTCGGGAAGATCCCCTGGAGGAGAAAGTGGCAACCCACTCCAATATTCTTGTGTGGAGACTCCCATGCACAGAGGAGCCTGGTGGGCTACAGTCCATGGGGTTGCAAAGAGTGGGACACGCCTGAGCGACTAACACACACATGGAGTTCAGTGACCTCAGTCCCATACAGAGGAGGGTGGCTGAATCTGAAGCAGGTCCTGCTCTTTTCATACATGGTTTTGGAATCCTGACCCCTTATAGCTGAAAGCCTCTTGCTCTGGGGTTTGGACCCCCAGCTCAGTGCCCTTTCAGTGATTGCGATGCTGCTGGTAAATAAACACCCGACTTAAAATACAGACAGCCATGTTAATGGCAGCTGCACTGTAGTGCTTTTAAAACAGGTATGCAAGTTTGTTCCCTGATACTCCTCCCATCAAAAGGCAGCACCAAATTTTTCCTCCCTTGAATACGGGCTGCCTTTGGCAACTGGTTCTGATGAAGAGAATGTGGTGAAAGTGATGCTGTGTGTCTTCCAAGGCTGGGTGAGAGATGGCGATGCAGCTTCTGTCCAACTGTCTCTTGGGATGCTCGCCCCTGGAATTAGTCACCACGTCAGGAGGAAGCTCAGCCATATAGAGAGGCCACACGAAGTGTCTGGACCAACAGCCCCTGTTAAGGTCCTAAGTGCCAGCCAGCATCAGTCGCCAAACAAGTGAGTGGCTAGATCTCAGACGGCTTGGTCTAGCCTTGGAGCCATGCCAGCTGACACCACGTAGAGAAGGGGATAGCTGGCCCCACCAGGTTCCTGTCCAGATTGCTGATGATTCAGCAAAATAAACGCCTCTGTTTTAAGCCATTAAGTTGTGGGCCGGCTTGCACTGCAGTAATAAATGTGCATATACATAGTGGAGCCTGGAAGTGAAGCAGCTGGACACAGGGGCTGAAGAGTTTCTATTCTGGGATCAGACAATTGACTGTTAAATTTCAGCTCTGTTATTTGCACCAGGCCAGTTTCATAGCATCTTGCCGTCTCTAAGATGGTGATAATAATCGTATTAATTTTATGTTTTGTTGTATTAGTTTGCTCAGGTAGTTTGCCATAACAAACTACCACAGACTCGGTGACTTAAAAAACAGAAATTAATTTTCTCATAGTTCTGGAGGTTCCAAGATCAAGGTGTCAGCAAGGTGTTTGGTTTCTCCTGAGGCCTCCCTCCTTGGTAGATGGCTGCCTTCTCACTATCTTCACACGGTCTTTCCTCTGTGAACACGCCTATTTGTGTCCACATTTGCTCTTTTTATAGGGACACCAGATATAAGTGGGTTAGGGCCCATGCTGAAAACCTCACTTTAACATGATGACCTCTTTAAAGACCTTTTCTGCAATATGGTTATATTCTGAGGTGCTGGGGTTTAGGATTTCAACATATGACTTTGGAGGTGGGGGAGCACAAATCAGTCCATAACCCTAAAGGATAGGTTTTTGGTGAACACACGGTAAATGCTTAATAAATAATGGCCATTACTGTTATACATGCTATATACGCATGACAGCAGTATGATTATACCTGATACATGCAAAAGGACTAACACCATCATGTGTGCAGAAGAAACTGTATTTTCTTCTCATTTGGATGCGAAGAGGAGCCAACTTCCTAATCAGCGCTGTTTGTTGCCCAGACCTCCAGCCTGGCCCCCCATCTTAGTGATGGTTGGAAGAGAGGGGTGATCAGTCTCCTCTGAAGGGAGGAAACAGCAGCATTTCCTGCCCCTCCAGGCGCTTCCTTTGGCGACCCTTGGGAGGAACTCTCTCTTTGAGGTGGGGAATCCCAGGGTGATCCCAGGTAACAAAGGTTTGGGGTGATATAAAAACCAGAGGTCAGTGTCTGTCTTAAGTTGCCTGGGTGCTCCAGAATGGATCCCCAGAGTTGTTCCCGCTGGAGGCAGTTTGCAAAAGGTATTTAAGAGAAAAAGTCCTGATTCAGAAAACCTTTCTGCCAAGTCTTTTGTTTTCCTAATGTTGCCGCAGTGTCTAGAGCTGAATTTTAAAAATGGCATTTTCCTGGAAAGGACTTTCTGGTCTTTTTTGGAAATGTCTCATGTAAAACAAGATCACCAGTGAGCTGTTGGGTCTGGTCTCCCAGGAGTGAGCTTGGGAAATGGGGGTAGGGGAGGGGGAGACAGGGTGGGAAAAAGAACAAAAAGAGAGAGGGAGTGCAGGATGTGACCAAAGGGCCAACATTCCTGTGTTAGAAACAGGCCCAAGGCTCAGAAATTGTTCCAAGGGGTCAGGCATCCTGGTGGAGGAAGCGGGGGAGGGGAAGCTCTGACCCCCAAGGCAGGGCTGTGGGAATGTCCCCCGAGAGCCTGTTGGTGACAGTACTGTCTCCATTCATCACAGAAATGGGCCTGCCACCTCCCTCCTTCCTGATCTTGCATGGGTGGGAGGGCAGAAGATACAGCAGGCTCCCTGAGAGCAGGGGCTAATGTCTTCCACTAGATTTTATTTTCTCCCTGAAGAGAGGGGCTGTAGCGGCATTCATTCTAGAGACTCTTAGTCCTTTTGGGCTGCTATTAGAAAGTACCATAGATGAGGTTTCTTCTAAATCACAGAAATTTATTTCTCACTGTTACTGGAGGCTGAGAAGTCCTAGATCAAGATGCCAGCATCTGTTGGTGACAGTACTGTCTCCGTTCATCACAGAAATGGGCCTGCCACCTCCCTCCTTCCTGATCTTGCATGGGTGGGAGGGCAGAAGATACAGCAGGCTCCCTGAGAGCAGGGGCTAATGTCTTCCACTAGATTTTATTTTCTCCCTGAAGAGAGGGGCTGTAGCGGCATTCATTCTAGAGACTCTTAGTCCTTTTGGGCTGCTATTAGAAAGTACCATAGATGAGGTTTCTTCTAAATCACAGAAATTTATTTCTCACTGTTACTGGAGGCTGAGAAGTCCTAGATCAAGATGCCAGCAGATTCTGGTGATGTCTGACAAGAGCCTGCTTGCTGGTTTATAGATGACGGCCTTCTTGCAAAGTCCACACCTGGTGGAAAGGTGAGGGAGCTCTCTGGAATCTCAGAAGAGCATGAATCCCATTCATGAGGGCACCATCCTCATGATTTAATTACCTCCTAACACCATCACTTTGGGGTTAGGATTGCTACCTACGAAATTTGGCGGGACACAGACATTTAGTCTGTAACAGGCTCCATGATCTGCTATATCTACTTTTGTTTTCTTGACTACGCCAAAGACTTTATATGAAAGTGAAAGTCACTCAGTTGTGTCCGACTCTTTGCGACCCATGGGCTATACAGTCCATGGAATTCTCCAGGCCACGATACTGGAGTGGGTAGCTTTTCCCTTTTCCAGGGGGTCTTCCCAACCCAGGGATTGAACCCAGGTCTCCTGCATTGCAGGCAGATTCTTTACCAGCTGAGCCGCAAGGGACTGTGTGGATCACAACAAACTGTGGAAAATTCTTAAAGAGATGGGAATACCAGACCACCTGACCTGTCTCCTGAGAAATCTATATACAGGTCAAGAAGCAACAATTGTAACTGGACATGGAACAACAGACTGGCTCCAAATCGGGAAAGGAGTACATCAAGGCCGTATATTGTCACCCTGCTTATTTATCTTATATGCAGAGTAAGGTAAAGTCGCTTAGTCATGTCCGACTCTTTGCGACCCCGCGGACTGTAGCCTACAAGGCTCCTCTGTCCATGGGATTCTCCAGGCAAGAATACTGGAGTGAGTTGCCATTTCCTTCTCCAGGGGATCTTCCCGACCCAGGGATTGAACCCAGGTCTCCCGCACTGGAGGCAAACGCTTTAACCTCTGAGCCACCAGGGAATGTGAAATGCCAGGCTGGATGAAGCACAAGCTGGAATCAAGATTGCCGAGAGAAATATCAATAACCTCAGATATGCAGATGACACCATCCTTATGGCAGAAAGCAAAGAACTAAAGAGCCTCTTGATGAAAGTGAAAGACAAGAGTGAAAAAGTTGGTTTAAAGCTCAACATTCAGAAAAATAAGATCATGGCATCTGGTCCCATTGCTTCATGGCAAATAGACAGGGAAACAATGGAAACAGTGAGAGACTATTTTTTTTGAGCTCCAAAATCACTGCAGATGGTGATTGCAGTCATGAAATTACTTGCTCCTTGGAAGAAAAGCTATGATCAACCTAGACAGCATGTTAAAAGTAGAGACGTTACTTTACCAACAAAGGTCCACCCAGTGAAAGCTATGGTTTTTCCAGTGGTCGTGTATGGATGTGAGAGTTGGACTGTGAAGAAAGCTGAGTGCTGAAGAATTAATGCTTTTGAACTGTGGTGTTGGAGAAGACTCTTGAGAGTCCCTTGGACTGCAAGGAGATCCAACCTGTCCATCCTAAAGGAAATCAGTCCTGAATATTCATTGGAAGGACTGATGCTGAAGCTGAAACTCCAATACTTTGGCCACCTCATGGGAAGAACCGACTCATTGGAAAAGACCCTGATGCTGGGAAAGATTTAAAGTGGGAGGAGAAGGGGATGACAGAGGATGAGATGGTTGGATGGCATCACCGATGTAATGGAAATGAGTTTGAGTAGGCTCCAGGAGTTGGTGATGGACAGGGAAGCCTGGTGTGCTGCAGTCCATGGTGTTGAAAAGAGTTGTACATGGCTGAGCAATTGAACTGAACTGAGGGTCCATGAGGGTAAGGCTATGTCTCTCCATCAGACTGAAGGGTACCAAGTGCAGAGACAATGTTCCTTTTTGATCTAAGGAATCTCTGGAGCTAGGAACCTCATCCTCTACTTTTCATATGTCCCAGAACCTGGTATGTGGGAGAAGCTTGGTTTATGGACCCAACTGACCTGGTGACCTCCTCACAGTCCTGTTTCTTTTCACTCTTGAAAGCCCACAGACAAGATGTCCTGACTGAAAGAACTTGCCATTTGCTGGCTGGCTGCCACCTCTCTTCAGGCCCAAGTCCAGGGCAATTACTGTGGCCAAGAGGAATTTCTGTGGCAGGAAGATACTTGGAAGGTCTCTGCAGGACTGGCTTCTAGCCTCTGGGCTTCTGTGTTACTCTTCCATCCAGTCCTGTCCCTGCCCTTGCTTGTCAGTGCCAGCCTCAAGACTCCTGGACCTCAGACTGAAGTAAGGGCAAAGAGCAGAGGAATGGGCATGTAAGAATCACAGAATCTTAGAGCTGGAAGCCACTCTGGAGGTGATTTTACCCATTTTCGTGTCTGGATCATTCATTCATTCATTTGATCGGCACTTAAAGACGACTGTTCTGTGCCAGGCTTTGCTCTAGGCACTGGGTAAATAGGAATGAACAAAACAGATGTGGTTCCTACCCTTATGGAACCTAGTGTCTGATGCTTGCATGTGACGGTAACAGCCTCATTGAGGGTCATACAGATTCTGCGAAACCCCCATCGTTTTGCAGTTCTCTTCCCCAAGGCAGCCCACTTCAATTTTAGTCGGTTCTGAAAACCAAAAATTTCCTCTATTGACATAGTCAATGCCCTTTTCTTCTGTAATGTTACTCATTTCTCTGAGTCTGCTTTCAGATAAAATCTCTCACTTTGATGGTGAATTTGTCTCCCTCTTTCTGTCCCTCTCTCCCTCCATCCTTCTCGCCTTCCTTCCTTTCTTCTTATTTTTAGGCTATATTTTTAGAGGTAGTCAAGTCTAGGATTGTTGTATTTTCTTAAAGAACTCTTCTTTTCATCATTTTGTAACCTTTTTCTGATTGTATCGTTGCTTCATCACTTGTTCTTTTGGATAATGATTGATACTTTCTCCAGTCTCATTACTTTCAAACTTTCTGTGTTATTATATTTTAGGAGCTGTATTTCTTATTTGATCTTAGTATTTCTATCACTTAGCAGGAAATTTGAACCCTTTTCAATGATATTTATTATTGGAATACAGTTGTTACTGATATATATTGATATCTTAATGCTTTGGTTTTAATCTCTTAGCTTCTTTTCTGTCTTCTGTTATATTGCCTGAGGTTTTTTTTAGTCCATTTTTTTCTCTTCTACTGCAGATTTCGAAATTGCCAATCCCCACAACTGTCTGAGCCAATTCCTTGAAATAAATTTCTCTCTATATATATAAACTTGCATTGTTTCTGTTACCCTGAAGATCCCTGACAAATATACCAGATAAGGAGTGCAAATTTGGAGCACTCTTGTATTTAGAGATAATTTGAGGTTTTTTTTTTTGGGGGGGGGAGGGGTAGTCTTTGTTTTTTTACTTACAACTTTGGAACAAGACACGTGCCACTGGGGTTTTCCTGGGCCTGTGAATGGGGTTTAAATTGAACTGATCATCCACTTAATGCTTCTAGAATCTCTAGTACAGGACCCAAAGCCCCATCTTTTGCTGCTCTGCATGTGTTAAAACCCCAGCCTCTAAACCTTTGTGTCAATATCTCTCTGGACCACTGGGCATCAGCAAAGGTTGCCACTCTGACCAGAAATTCCCTCTTTTTTCCCCTGGCATCTAGAAATCTTACTTTATTTTTATGAGTTAAGCTATATTTATTTTAAATTTTTTTTTTTTTTTTTTGCTATATTTTACCAGCATTTTTATGGACTTGTAGCAGAATTGGACGTTTATGTTATCTCATTCTATAATGTTGCTGCAACCTGGAAACCCAGTAGCCCTTCAAGTTGTTGAAGACAGCTCTTACGTTCCACCCCCAGGTTTTTTCTACCCTGTTTTCTTCACGAGATGAAGTGTCTCTTCCTGATTGTACTTATGCTGTTATAGTTTATTCATGTCTTTCTAAAGAGTAGGACCCTATACAGGCATGGGCTTCCTAGCTGTGGCCAGACCAAGAGGTCAGAGATGCTGCCACTCCATAGTCTAAACACAGTCCTCTCCCAGAGGTCTGAGGTCCCAGGGATTCTTTGGGCTAACTACAACACTACAGTGTTGGCAAAGAACAGGCTTACAAAAACATGTATGGGGTGGAGAAAGAGTAAACACAGCCATGAGAGGCTGGAAGGGTGCTGAAGAGTGAAACAGGATATGAGGGAGTTAAAACAACTGTGATACGGCTCTGCCCATGTATCCCTGCAGAGACATTCCACAGCCCTGTCCTGGGATCGTGATGTAATAGCAGAAAACTTCAGGGGGACTGCCTCAGTGTTTTTTTAATTTATTTAGGTTATTATTTGCCCTTGGTCTGCTCTTTTTTTTCAGGCCTAGTTTTTTTTTTCCCCCAGGCTGTTGTGTAAGTACCTTAAATCTCTGATTAGTAACCTTACTGTGTTCTGTTTGGTGTGCTTTGTTCTGATAAGCAAGGATTTTATAACTCCCAGGTCTTTTGTAGAAAGGCTGGGGAGTTAGGACCTCTAGTCAGATGGAGATAGTTGCTATGGAATATTCATTTAGTAGAGATCAGGAATCCTACTAGTTATCGCCTCAAAGTGGGGATGGGAGGAGAGGAGATGGGGGAAGGGAGGCGGGGAGAGAGAGAGAGAAAGATTGATCTGGTAGAAAGAAACATACCATGTGACTTTTCTAAATTCCCTAACCTCTCTGAGTCTCAGCTTCTTTACCTATAAATAGAAAGTGTTGACTTTGATTCCCTTGTCTCAAATGATCTGAGCCCTGGTTCCCCTGGTGGAGAAAAGGCAGGGATGCAGGGTCATGCTACTGGGAAGAGAAGATGCTGCATATCTTTCCTGTGTAGTTCCATGTCTCAGAAGGGCAGTTTTTAATTCCTGAAATAATGATCATAGCAAGCATTTATATGGTGCTCGCGATAGTCCTGGGGCTTCCCTTGTGGCTCAGCAGTAAAGAATTCACCTGCAGTGCAGGAGGCGCTGGAGACGCAGGCTTGTTCCTTGGGTGGGGAAGATCCCCTGGAGGAGGGAATGGCAACCCACTCTAGTATTCTTGCCTGAAAAATCCCACGGACAGAGGAGCTTGGCAGGCTATGGTCCATAGGGTCGCAGAGTTGGACACAGCTGAAGGGATTGAGCACGCACGCACGCATGATGGTCCTGATGCTGTTCTAAGCGCTTTACAAGTGCCTCTCATTTAACCCTCACAGCATTCCTATGAGCTAGTTACAGTTATCTTCATGCTCCAAGTAAGAAAAGAGATATGGAGAAGTCAGGTAACTTGCCCAAGGTCACACAACTAGAAAATGCTTGACTGGGGATTCAAACACCAGCTAGCCGGCTCCAGAGTTAGTGCTGTTAGCCCACACTTGTAAGAGCGAAGGGGCAGGGAGCTTAAGGAGTTCTGAAAAAGCCAAAAAGATACATTCAAAATCCTTGAAAAAAAGAAAGAGTAAAGGACAGAGAGCATGGAATGGAGGATTTGACTTAGTCTTGGTGGAAAGACTGAGCTGATATCTGGAGGATAAGATGAAAGGAGAGGGAAGAGCCTGGCAGGCAGAGGGATCCAAATATGCTGAGGGAATAGAGTGTGGTCAGAGTTCTGTGTGCCTGCAGTTCAGGAAGTGAGGAGAAAGGGGGCAAGCTATGGCCCACGGGAGGTGAGCGGGGCCAGCCCAGAGGGCTCCTGTATCTCTATTTCAGGATTTCTCTGGCTCAGCACTATTGACATTTGCCTCTGTGCTGTCGCATCCAGCTCTTTGCAACCCCATAGACAGTAGCCTACCAGGCTCCTCTGTCCATGGGATTCTCCAGGCAAGAATACTGGAGTGGGTTGCCACTTCCTTCTTCAGGAGATCTTCCTGGCCCAGGGATCAAACCCACATCTCCAGCGTCTCTTGCATTCACAGGCAGATCTTCACCACTGAGCCACCTGGGAAGGCACTATTGGCAACTGGGGCTGCATCAGGCTTTGGTGTGCGAGTTTCCTGTGCTTTGTAGGATGTCTAGCAGCGCCCTTGACCTCTGCCCACTAAATGCCAATAGAATGCTCACCCTTGCCCAAACTGTGATAATAACAAATGTCTCCAGAAATTGCCAAGTGCCCCCTGGAGGGCAAAACTGGCCCTAATTGAGACACCCTGGATTAGGTGTCTCTCTCCACCATATCTGTCTCTCCTCATTGCCTATAAGATGGGCCCCCTGAATCATGGGGTCACTTCCTATACATGACTGAGTCTCTTTGATCGAGTCATAGCCAAGCTTGACAAGGTAGGTGCTGCCTCCCAGAGACTGTCCTTGGAAATTATCATGTTCCAGTAGAGATAGCATGGGCAGAGTGGACAATGCTTAAATTAGGACACTGGAAAACTGAAGAACTACATCAGATTCAGAGGAGAAACAAAAGGGGTTCTCTATAAGTAGGTCCTCTAGAGTTTCAATACAACCTGATACTTTCCTAGCGGGTCCCGTCCTCTTTCCACCCAAACCAATGTAACTGTGTAGAGCTTAACAAAGCAGGCCTTTTATGAAGAAAATTACCTTAAATCAAAAAGAATAGGAACAAGATCCTTGGCATTAATGGTAATAATAACCAGATTCCTGCAAAGGGCTAAAATACTGCTACTTTAGTCACTCGCTGTGGGAATTGTACTTTTCAAACTCAATATGAAGTCTTCTGGAACTTTTTGTCATATGTTTTCTGTGGCTGCCAAGTAACCGAGGGAGAAGGGGAAAGGGTTGTTTTGTCTAGCACATTTCTTCTATCGTCAGGAAAATGAAGTTCTAGACAGTCTGCCTTTTTCCTTTGTAATTTTTTTTAATGGTTTGAAGATGTTGCAAATACTACAGCCTGGTCTAATTGAGGTACCCCCAAAGCATGACCCTTATCCAGGGTCCATCCTGACCCTTTCATCTTTTTGTTGTAGGAATTCTCTGATTTCTCTTGCCCTCAACCTGGAAGACTCTCAAAAGGTGACATAGTTTGATTAAAAATCATAATATCAGAAAGAGTATCCACAAAGAAAACTGTGTGTGAGCATTTTCTACATTTCTCGGTCTGTTCTGCTAATTCTCTGAATTGCGACTGCCCCTCACCTCTTTCAGAAATCTTTAGCCCTGGCCTAGAGGCCACCCCCTCAGAGAAGACCCAGCTCAGAACATGCCCCTTGTCTCTTAGCTTGGAGGTCATGTGGGCCTGATCTGGGCTAGGAGGTAGAACTGTTTCCCCAGGTCATAACTAACTTCTATTTATCCATCTCTCCTGCTGAATCATTACCCCTGTTTCACAGCCAGAAAGGTAGGCAGAGTGGTCAACCCAAAATTACAGTTAGACTTGAGGCAAAAAGCCTAAAATGCCAACAACAATTGCAATAATAGTGGTATTTATTAAGTAGTTGCTACTTAGTTAGCCTTATGTTAAGTGCTCTGTACATATTATCTCATTTAATTATTACCTCACCTCCATGAGATAAGCACTATTATTGTACTCCATTTACAGATGAGAAAACTGGGCTTAAAAAAAATAAATTATTGACTTCCCTGGAGTCCAGTGGTCAAGACTCTGAGCTCCCAGTGCAGGGGGCATGTTCAATCCCTGGTCAGGGAAGATCCCACACACCACATGGCATTCCCTCCCCCGCCAAAAAACATTATTTTCTCAAGCTCACACAGCTTCTAAACAGGAGAGTCTGGGCATTCAGAGACCAAGTGTTACTCGTACCTTCTCCCCATTGCTGCCTCTCTTGACCCTTCTGGAGACTGTGAAGACATTTGAAGGGGTTGTTGGTGGTCCCAAAGACCTCCACCTTTGGGACACATGTAAACCTTGAGAAAGCCAGCTGTAAATGTTTCTGAAAAAGGTGATCTCATGCATGGCTTTTGAGCTATGCCACATTAAGCATGTTCCCTGCCTCCTATTTAAAATAAAATATACAGATATTAAAGAAAGGCTTTATAGTTACAAATGTGAGTTTCATTGATCACGTTCCTATCATCTTTATGGATACTATTTATAAAGACAGTATGGACCTTTACCACTTGAGATCATGATAACCTAAGGTGATTTCTCTGGGCTTTGGTTTCCTTATTTGTAAATGACATGGACAGCTTGATCTTTATAATCTCTTTTGACGCTATGCTTGGGTGTATATATACACACATGTATCTAGAAGCCTATTTAAAGACCTGGAATCCCTTACATGAGGTGTCAATTATGTCCCACTGGCTCCTATAATGTAGAATTCTGGTTCCAGTGACAAATCACTACTCCTGGGGATTTGCAAACTGCAGTCATGTAAGCAACTGGCCTCTTGGCCCAGGAGGATGTTGTTTATACACTGTCCCCAACTCTCACTGTCTCAGGATCTAAAAACAGTGAAGGATATAAAGCAAACCAGCTGGTTTGCTTGAGGGAGTGGTTGCCTCCCTGGAGAAGTATTTGAATCAGTCTTCTTCTCTGCAGCCAGAAGATGGAATTAAACCATCTTCCATGAACCAGAGCTGAAAGGCGCACTGGAAGGTCTGCTACTGGAGTTACCATTCTGTGAATTTCCCTGGGGCCAGGTTGCCTGAGGAAGGTTCAAGGGAGGAGGCACATGAAGCCCAGACTGGGGGAAAGCTGGAAGGATGATTTAACCTGGTTAATCCTGAGAATGCCCTGTCCCAGAAAGGTAGGCACCTCACAAAGCTCAGCAGTAGTGATCTCACATGTGGTAAAAAGGATCCAGAGGAGGAAGCATCAGCTTATCTGGGCCTGTTCACAGTATGAAAGAGAAGCTCTGCCACAATGTGGGAGCGACCAAGGGCTTCCCAGGTGGCTCAGGGGTGAAGAATCTGCCTGCCAATACCGGAAATGTGGGTTTGACCCCTGGGTTGGGAAGATACTCTAGAGGAGGAAAGGACTACCCACCCCAGTGTTCTTGCCTGGGAAATCCCATGGACAGAGGAGCCTAGTGGGCTACAGTCCTTGGGTTTACAAAAGAGTTGGACATGATTAGCAACTAAACAAGGAGTGACCGAGGGGGAGTGGGTGGGAAGGCATGTCAGTTATTGTCCAAACAACACTGACATAGAAGAGGTAAGAAGGAAAGGAAAGAGTAGTGGAAAGATCTAATATTGATATAGGTCAAAACCATGGCATTACAATCCGAGGCAAACTTTGATAAAGATTGAAAAGAGTTTATTGTGTGGTACAGAGGAGGTACATCAACTACAGCCTGTGGGCCAAATATGGCCTGTTGACCTTTTCTGCAAATACAGTTTATTGGCTATTGACTAGGGCGGCTTTTGTTTTACAGTGGCAGAGCTGAGCATTTTCAACAGGGATTGTATGGTGTACAAAGCCTGACATATTTACTATCTAGTCTTTCACAGAAAATGTTTGTTGACTCATGATGTAGCAGAAAGAACACATTGTTCTAAGTCCTAGGTCCACTACTTTGAATCCACACTAGCTTTTGTAATCTAATTTTCAGAGTTTAATTTCTCATCTGTAAAATGGGGTACTGTATGATATAGTGCCAACTAACCACTTAACTCAGTAATTATGATCATTTATGATGCTGAATAAAATAGTGAATGTGAAAATGCATGCTAAGTTGTAAAGAATTATACATTATTACTATATTATTATATTGTAAAGAATTATACATTATATATATATTATTAGGGTTCTTTTAGGAGTATCTGGCAAAAGAGAGGAGTCAAAGAAAGTTGTTTTTTCCTGAACAGAGGTAAAGAACAATAAATACTAAGTGACTGCAAAGCACACATGAGCCTTTTTATTTGTGTCAGTTACTGTGTAGTTCTGAAACAGTCGAAACTAGATTATTAAAATTATGGAGAAAGAAGTAAAAACCACAGCCTTGATGATAAATTGAAGAAATCTTTTCGGTGTGAAGTACAACAGCGTGTTATGGCCACCAGATGGGATGGCAGAGTGGGACTTTGGGAAGGGAAGAATAAGAGGACAAATCCAGATAACAGTGCATGGAGTAGCTGTATACTAACAATTATACACTGTTTATCTGAAGTTCAAATCTAGCTGGACGTCCTGTGTTTTCACTTTCTCTATCTGGCAACCAGTCCCCCACCCAGCGTAGTTCTGGTGGGGCAGCTGACCATAGAGCTCTGCTCCCTGGTCACAAAGATTGTGCAGATTCCAGGAAACTGACTCTTTAGCAGAGATGAATAAGGATAGAAGATAGAGCTGATCATCTGATGGCAATATTCTAGAAAGACCTTCAGAGTTGCTTTGTTTCATTTGGGTGGTTTAACCCACTCCAGTGATCTTGCCTGGAGAATCCCAGGGACGGGGGAGCACGGTGGGCTGCCATCTATGGGGTCGCACAGAGTCAGACACGACTGAAGCGACTTAGCAGCAGCAGCTGTGGCCCTTCTTTTAATCTATCCCTTTCTGTTTCTTAAACCAGAGTTGGTTTCTATTGTCTGCAAAGAGCCCTAACCTATATACATACATATACACACTCCAGACAGTTTCCAGCAAAACTGCTGTGAGGATGGGCGGCTGGTAAAGTTGAGGGCTGATGAAGAGATTAACTTGGGACAGCTTTCTGATGGCGGGATCTGGACAAAGGCAGAGTGGAGGAGGCAGGCAAAGTGCACTCTGGACCCGGAATCTGGCGAGTGTTTACATTTGCTGTACTGTATAGCAACAGGGAGCTACTCAGGGCTCTTAAGAAAGGGAAGGATGTGATAAAAATGACATTTGATTTAAAAAATTATTTCCAAAGCTGGCTTTTAAGGGTTTTGCCTGGATAAGACAGCCAGCAGGAAAGCTGGCTGGAGGCCTGTTCTCATGGTCCCTTAGACTGGGGATCTCAGGCCCAGCTGGGGGTGGGGCAGTGAAATAGAAGGGCATGGGAAGAGAAAACGATGAGAACCAGCTCAGAGGAGATGCCTGGATTTTAGTGACTTTTTGATCATGGGGATCATCCAAGTGAGAGAAGGGAAGAGCTCCAACTGGGTCATGAATGACAGTAACTGCCTGGGCGCTGCCCTGACTGTGGGCTTCCCAGGACCAGGGGCTGCAGGGCAAGCCTGCGAGGAGGGAGGGCGGCGGAAAGGAGCTGCTCTTTAGGTCGTGGGGCCCATTCTTCCAGTTGGCTCGGAGTCTCCACCCTGGGGGAGGGATGTGGTGAGAGTGGAGCCCATCCAGCAGAAAGTGACAGGGATGATTAAAGGGATGGAAAATCAGGTCCATGAAGAAAGGTTAAAGGGACTGCCGCTATTTAGCCTGGAGAAGCAAGGCGGCGACGTAAGAGGTCCCAAGTCTATGCACGGTTATTAATAGACGCGTGCTAGGCAGCTGCCCGGCGCAGGCGGGCAGGCAGCACCCCTGAAGCCAGCGGGCACCTCCGCAGTAGGGGGAGGCGGGCGGGCGGGCTCCCGAGGGAGGCCGCCCGTAATTATAAAGGCTCTTTTGTGGTCTCTGAAGTGCCCTCTCCCCTCCTCTTTGTTTTTGGCATCTGTCATTACGCCGTGCAAACCACAGCCGGGCCCCCTGACGGCCCCAATATCTGCTTTCCTGCCCACTCGGAAGGTGATGTGGCTGTAAAATTGACGAGTTAGATAAATACGGGCACAAGGGTGGACTGTGCCTCGCTCCGCGGAGCATTCTGCCTGCTCTCCCCACCCAGCCGGGATAAATCGTCCCGTCTCCGGTCCTCCCATCACCCCCCAGCCTGCTCTAGTCCGTCCGGGCTCCTTCTGCCGGACTGCCCCCACCCCCGCCCCCCAGAGTTCACATTTGCCCTGCCTCCCTGTCTCATTGGTCACTTTGGCAACTTAAGAGGTCTTCTGTTTCTTCCCAGGTCAAATCGGTTTCATGTCACTTTTCTTTCTTTAAATGGGAAACTTCTCAGCAGGTCAGCCTGTTGCTTTGTGGGCCAGGCTGTGGCATCAGGCAACCCGGCCAGACCGTCACAGCCTCTCCCCGACGAGGCCAAGGGTCCCTGGGTCTTGGCCACGTCAGGTCCCTGCTGGGGTGACCCAGGGGCTCCGTGTGGAGACTGTGTTTTCCCGGTGAATATGGAAGAGAGATAGTCCTGGAAGGAAGGTCCGTGATGAATGACACATTTAGACACGTCAGAATTGGAGCTGAGTGCTGGGTGGGGGATGGGAGGAGAGAGCGGGAAATGGATATTAGCCAGAATGTACTGATGGACCAGATAAAACTGATGAAATCTGGCTTTCAAGAAGTCCAGAACTAAAATGTCTTTGGTTTTGGTTCCCTGTGTTCTAAAGGGAGAGGGTCAGTGACTCATTTGCCTGCTAGCACAGTTCCCAGAGTAGGTGAAAAGAAAAAGGAGGTCACACTCCCACCAAGGGGTTCTGTCAGGACTTAGACCCCATCAACTGCCTTTAGCGTCGACAGAAATCACATTCAGAACTGAGAAGCTCCTTGGGCGGCTGAAGGAATCAACCTGGATGGAGAAGGGATGGAGAGAAGCAGGCACGAAGGTTGCCCCGCTGAGGATTCCTGGGACCAGCCAAACCCTTCCCTAAACAAGACAAGATACTCTGTCCTTTTCCCCCTGTGGCTGTGGGGATGTCCAAAGGGCATGTCTGGCTGGTATTGACCCCTGGGCGGGGACCAGGATGAGCACCTGGGGTCCTGAGACCGGGCAATTAAGCTGATGGGCTTTAGAACCAGGCAGAACTGCCCCACCATTCTCCAGCTCCACCATCCTCACAGCCCACGTCTTCATCTATGAAACGGGCATGACCACAGTGGCTACCTTCTAAGGCTACTGTGAATGTTGAACAGTACTCAGCATGCTTGACATGGAGTCGACACTCAGTCCACATCAGCTACAGTTGTAATAACTTATTGTCATTGTGATCTGCTGGGTGGAATTGATGGAGCAGATGGGCTGTGAATAGGAAACGCTGGACTTCTGAAACTTGATTACTCCTCCTTTAAAGGCCACCCTCTGCCCTATACTAGCCCCCTGCAGGTCCATGACAGTGGCCAGCTCCACAGGGATCAGCTGCCCGCCTTTTGCAGGGCACAGGCATCCTTGATTCTACAAAAAAGGCATGCCATTCTCTGTGCTCGATTCTGCTGGAAAAATTGGAACAATCCCTATTATTTTCGGTTCCCAGACCTTGAATGTGTCAGGCTTCAGGTTCACTTCCTACATCTCTCTCCATCGCAGGATCTGCAAGTAATTTAACCTTGTTTTCACAGAGCGCAAAGACGTTCCGCTTGTTTACACTGGAGACAAATTTCCCTCAATTGACGCAATCCTATTGATTAAATAATGACTTTCTTCCTCATTTAAAGGTAATTTTGGTTGGTATCATGACATGGAGGAGGAAAGTGAATGCCTTTTCTGTCCTGCTATATGAAGGGCAAGCTGTGAGGGTAAAGTCCCACTGCTCTGGGCAGCACCTTCTCGTTTTTCCCACCTGTTCTCAAGTATTTGTGCAAGACCAGTGCAAGGATCCTGTGAGGAGGTTGTCTAAATGTGAGCAGATACTGATCAGAGACATTAAAGAGCCTGCATTTGTTTGGCAAAGGATGTCAAGGCTGGGGCAGAGTAGAAGCTCTTTTGTTTCAAAAATGGATTTGATGCAGGAGGGGGGTGGGTGAAATGGATGAAGAAGGTCCAAAGGTACAAAATAAATAAAAGGTTTTAAAATAAATAAGTCATGGGGATGTCATGTATGGCATGGTGACTGTAGTTAATAATACATACGGCATGTCTGAAATTTCCTAGGACAATAAATCATAAAAGTTCTCATCACAAAAAAACATTTTATAACTATACGGTACCAAATACTAACAGACTTATTGTCATGAGCATTTCACACTATATACAAATATCGAACCATTATGTCATACAACTGAAACTAATATAATATTCCATGTCAATTATACCTTAATAAAATGAAAGAAAATGAAACAAATTTTAAAATGGATTTGATTTGCTTTCAAGATTGTTTTAAAGAATTGGGGTATAATTTACAAAGCTGTGTTAATTTCAGGTGTAGAGCAAGGTGAATCTGTTATATATATATATATAAAATGAATCTGTTTTACATGTATATATGTGCACAGATACACACACACACACATATACCCACTCTTTTTTAGCTTCATTGATTAGAGTTCCCTGTACTATATACAGTTGGTCTTTATTAGTTATGTATTCTATATATGATAGTATATATGTGTCAATCCCAATCTTCCAGCTTATCCCTCCCATCCCCAGTAATCATAAATTTATTTTTTACATCTGTAATTCTGCTCACCTCTATTTCTGTTTTGTAGTAAGTTTGTTTATAGCTTTTTTTTTAAGATTCCACATAAAAGTGATATCGTGTGATATTTATCTTTCTGACTTATTTCACTAAGTATGGCAATCTCTGGGTCCATCCATGTTGCTGCAAATGGCATTACTTTGTTCTTCTTATGGGTGAGTAAGATTCCGTTATATGTGTGTGTGTGTGTGTGTGTGTGTGTGTGTGTGTGTACACACACACACCCCACATCTTCTNGATATTTATCTTTCTGACTTATTTCACTAAGTATGGCAATCTCTGGGTCCATCCATGTTGCTGCAAATGGCATTACTTTGTTCTTCTTATGGGTGAGTAAGATTCCGTTATATGTGTGTGTGTGTGTGTGTGTGTGTGTGTGTGTGTGTGTACACACACACACCCCACATCTTCTCTATCCTTTCCTCTGTTGATGGACATTTAGGTTGCTTCCATGTCTTGGCTATTGTAAATAGTGCAGCAGTGAGTAGTCGGGTGCATGCATCATTTCAAGTTATGTTTTTCTCCAGATATATGCCCAGGAGTGGGATTTCTGGATCATATGGTAGCTCTATTTTCTGTTTTTTTATAGGTCTGCCATAGTGTTCACCATCGTGGCTGTACCAGTTTGCATTCCCACCAACAATGCAGGAGGTTTCCCTTTTCTCCAAACCCTCTCCAGCATATATTGTTTGTAGATTTTTTGTGATACCTCATTGTAGCTTTGGTTTGCATTTCTCTAATGATTAGTGATGTTGAATGTCTTTTCAGGTGCTCTTTAACCATCTGTGTGTCATCTTTGGAGAAATGTCTGTTTAGATCTTGCACCCAGTTTTTGACTGGGCTTGCTGATATTAATTCTTAGTGATTTATTTTGGCTGTGCTGGGTCTTTGTTGCTGCACTGGCCTTTCTCTAGTTGCAGCGCTGTCTAGCTATGGTGTTCGGGCTTCTCATTGTGGAGGCTTTTCCTGGGCAGAGCATAGGCTCTAGGCCCTTGGGCCTCAGTAGCTGCAGCTCCTGGGCTCTAAGAGCATAAGCTCAATAGTCGTGGCGCACAGGCTCAGTTGCTCTGCGGCACGTGGGCTCCTCCCAGACCAGGGGTCGTACCTGTGTCTCGTTCATTGGCAAGTGGATTCTTTGACCATGGAGTCACCAGGGAAGCCCTGTTTTATTTTTATTTTATTTTTTTTCTCATTTTCTCTCTGTTTTTTTTTTTTTTTGTATTTATTTATTTTTTTACACGAACTCCCAAACATGAACCCCCCTCAAGCTTCATGAGCTGTTTGTATAGTTTGGAGATTAGTCTCCTGTTGGTTCCTTTGTTTGCAAATATTCTCCCAGCTTTTAACATTATTAATATCTAATAAACTAGGACCTCCACATATACTGTTTTTCAAGATCATATCACATGACAGTCAGGACATGTCATTTGAAAGAAAGATTTAAAATCAAAGGGAAGGGGATGTCATACGATATAAAGGACTCCACACATAAGGGACCTAGAGATTGTCATATTGAGTGAAACGTCAGACAGAGAAGGAGAAATATTGTATGACATCCTTTGCATGTAGAATCTAAAAAGAAATGATACAAAGGAACTTACAAAACAGAAAGAGACTCACAGACTTAGAGAACAAACCTGTGGTCGCTATGGGGAAGGTTGGGGGGAAGGGATTAGGGAGTTTGGGATGGACATGTACACACAGGTATATTTAAAAGGGATGATCAACAAGGACCTACTGTATAGCACAAGGAACTCTGTTCAATGTTATGTGGCAACCTGGATGTGAGGGGAGTTTAGGGGAGAATGGATGTATGTATGCTTATGGCTGTGTCCCTTTGCTGTTCACCTGAAGCTATTGCAACATTGTTTGTTAACCGACTGTACTTCAATACTAAATAAAAAAAAATTTTTTTTAAGGGAAAGGGAAAATAAAGGAAAAGAGAAAGGAAGCATTTACATCAGGAAGAACAGCTGAGAATAGTACATGCAAAAGAGGTGCCAAGATGCTGGTGGTCAAAGAGAGTTGGGTGCTCTTAGCTGAGCCCCTTAACTCTGTCTGGGCCCAGATTCCTCATCAGTAAAATCAGGACAGTTGGATCAGGTGTTTTCTAAGGCCCTCATTCCCTTCAGTGGAGAAGGAAATGGCAACCCACTCCAGCGTTATTGCCTGGAGAATCCCAGGAACAGGGGAGCCTGGTGGGCTGCCGTCTATGGGGTCGCCCAGAGTCGGACACGACTGAAGCGACTTAGCAGCAGCAGCAGCAGCAGCAGCAGCATTCCCTTCAATGTTCTGTGATACAAAGAAATCTGGAGACTTTGTTATTATTTTCTTGCATTCCAGGTCCTTCCACTGTGTATTCCAATAAGGCTATGTCCAGAGGATGATGTTTGGGGTGATGGGGCTTTCCTCCCATTGTCTTTCTGTGAATAGTCTCTCATAAGGCCAGGAGATACCTGGCTGGCTTAGGAGTCACACAGGATGATGTGTAGAATGTGACTGAGCAGGAGAGAGAGGGAGATGGAAAAACCAGAATCAGTTCAGTGAGTCTTAGGATCCAGGCCACCTCTGTCTAGGAAGGATGTCCTGATGATCAGCTCAGCTCCTTCTTGGGGTGGACGGAGTTGAGGCTGAGGGAGGAAGAGAGAGCCTCCAGGCCTCCCAATCCCATTCTTCAAAAATGATGCACCTTAGGAGTTCTCCGACACTTCCTGTGGACAGACCCTGTCTCCAGAGCTAAATTGTCACCTCCTGGGGAGGCCTGTGTCGTCTCTAGATCTTGGTGTGGTCTGAGCTCATGGGGACGCAGGTGAGTGTAGCCTTCTAACCCTAGAAAAGAGTGCTTCAGGTAGTCATGAGCTGCCCAGTTCTGGAAGTGTTTGGGGATGCTTACTGTCAATGGTCACTGGCAGAGAGGGTGTCTGGGAGTGGGAGGTAAGAAGGTTTGGAGACCAAACCCCCCATGTAATAAACATTTACCCAATGGGTGTGAGGTCCAAAGCCAGGGTACTCCACCTGTACTATTTCCTTCTATTCCGACAACTGACCTCTGAGGGAGGCATTGTGGTCCCATTAGATAGATGAAGAAACCGAGGCTCAGAAGAGTTGGTCATGTCCCTGAAGGAGATGCAGCAGGGGGTGGCAGTCAGTCCAGTCTGCTCTCTGCCTCCCATTACAGGCCTTTATGTTGGGGGCAGAGCAACGGGCTGTAGTTCTCAATCTGACTCTTGCTGGCTGCGTGGCTTCAACGAGTTACCTGACCTATCTGAGTTGCAGTTTCTCCATCTGTTGAAGAGTTATACCTAATTTTGAGGGTGGTTATGAAACATAAAGTGGTACCATATGAAGATGTCTAAAACAGGGTTAGGCATGGAGCAGGTCATGTACATGGTTGCTTTCTTCCTCCTGCTTCAAGCTGATGTGGTTTTGTGAAGCTGACCGAGTAATCAGTCTTACTCAGTTTGGGATTTTCAGGGTCTAGCAGAAAGCCAGGCATGGCATAGACACGTAATAAATATTTATTGAGCGAATGGATACACAACACCTGTATCTACTGATGCTAGTCACCTAGATACTTAGAAACTTCTGAATGGATGGATTTGTGACTTTTCATCTGAATGTTGGATGCCATCCTAGAATATAAGCAGTAAAAACGATCCAAAACATAGAAACATGAAATCAGTCTGGTCTTACTGATGCAGATTCATTGGGAGAAATGTGTGAATCACGGTAAGTCTGCACTGGGCTATACTGAAAGAAAAGTGATTTGTTATTTTCAAATACCTCCAGCCCTGTCGCCAGGTTTATTTATTTACCACCCATCCATCCATTCATCCAATCATTCAACAGAGGCCTAGGGGGACTTTTAGGGCCTCCTTTAATAAACAAGGAAGAAAGATTATCTGGAGCATGTCGATTATTTGTAGATAAATAGAAGCTTCCAAACTGCTTATGAGAGCTTGGAAACGGTTTTTTCTCAAGTGTTTTAGACATTCCTCCCACATCCTACATGCACAGTTTCTGTGTACCATCTCTGGAGAATCTTTATGTTAATTTACAGTCATACTCTTATCTGCTAAGGCAGTGGAGAGGCTGGGAGCATCTGTCTGTTGTGTGTAAGTGCATCTGAAAGAGGAAGCACTAATGCAGGGGGAGTCTCATTCTTGAGGTTGAAAATGACCAAAAATGATATATGGACTTACAGGAGCAAGTGTGTGTTTTGCTTCTCTGTGTTAGCGCAATCCCTTTGGTGATTTTCAATCCACCTATCCCTAGCAGTCCAGAATCTTTCTTCTAATTTGTTGGCTCCTTCTAACATTCCATGGATCAAAAAATGTAATAATGATAATAAAAGCCAAACCGAAACAAAAGAAAACTTGAGAGGTAAGCTTGTTAGAACTGTTTGTGAAGCAAGAGTTAAAAGGGTCTGAATGCGTTTGAGGGGACTTTCAGTGAGCACAGGACATGACCTTTGGCACCTGGACTTTGGTTCTGCACTGACTATTGGGGGCCTGTTCTACTTCTGTGTTCTTGATTGCAAGCTGATTTCAGGATTGGTGAGACATTAGTGCATGTGTGTCTTATGATGGCAGTCTGGCGGCATCCCTATGAGGTAGGGATGTGGCTTCATTTTCCAGCGGAGGGGATTGAGAGGGAGACAGTGTGTGTATGGCTCTCCATGAGGCAGGGCCCTCAGGACCATGCTAAGTGAGATGGTGAGGTGCTATGTATCTTTGCAAACGCCCATACTGACTAACTCACCTATCATAATCTGGAAGCTGAGTTTTTTAGTACTTTTTTAGTTTTTAGTACAAGAAATCAGAGCTGCTGATTTCTTGATCTCTTGTAGAGAGCTTCTGGGAGATTCTGGTATCAGAGAAGGAGAACTCAGTTAGGATTGAGAGGTCAGACTTGCAGACTGGATTTAACCCTGTGTGATTGCTTAACTTCTCTGAACTCTGTAAAGCATGAGGGCTTTGGTTAAACCTGACATTTTGTTATGATCTCTCTAATAACCTGTGTATCTTGGATTTTCTCTGAGCTGTGGAGCTGACCATCTACAGGACTGGTGAAGGTGGCTATGGAAAGACAGCTCACCTTCCTGGGGGGAAGATGGCTGGGGAGCTGGCCGTCCCCATAGCATCACGGGATTATGGCATCGTGACCACGAGGTGGGCTTACATCAGGGACTTCCTGCACTATCTCTTGGCATGTGCCTGGGGTTCCGGGAGGACTCGGATGGGACAGGAGGGGCATCAGTTCTTTAGGTCCATGCTTCATTCCCCTTGGCATCCCCATTCGTCTCTGTCTTTATCCTCCTCAGCCTCTCCCGGCTGGAGCCACCATCAGCAGGCACGTCCCGTTCTGCAGCCAATTCTGACCAAGGCAGGAAATGGATGTGGAGCCTCAGCCTGCCACTGTGGGGAGGAAGGGGCTGGAATTTGCTCTCATGTTTTCAATCAGTAACAATCATGCCTTGGTTAAACCTCAGAGACGACGGTGCTACCACTGCTCAAAGCTGATAGTAAGTCGTATTCCTCAGATGTGGGATCCAAAGGCTTAGGCACAACTCGCAGGCTTCTGGGTGCCTTCCTCCTGCTCTCCACTCTCCTTTGCTGAAATCCAAATGAGGGCTGGGTGTGTCAGAGGCAGGCTGGCTGCCTGGACAGTGCCCAACTTCCAGAATTTCTTACACATCCGCACCCCCATGGCATCAACAGCCATCCCCAAATTCGCAGCGGTTTGGTCTCCTCTTCCAGACCCTGCGCCCTCTTCCCTGAGACTCAGCCTGAGGCTGCGGGACCTGCCCCAGCAGCCTGCTGCCTAGGGTCCCCCGGGGATGGACAGCACAGCATCCCCCCGGTGCCTGGACTCTGCTGGTATTTCCTCTTGTCTCAAAGGGGCCAGACCCTCAGATGTCACCTGCAAGAACCACACCTGAGCTTGCCTGGAACGGCTCAGCATCCTCATGGGAGTGACTCCAAGGCTGGAAAAATTAGTCCAGAGTCTGCACACTTGGTTCCTTAAGCTTGCCTCTTTCACGCTTCTAGAAAACCAAGAGCAGACCAATAAAAGCCTTTTGACACAATGTCTGCGTTTGTGGAGGAACCATCCTGAGATGTGATTTAGACTTGGGAGGCTCAGGTCACCCTGAAATCTTGAGAGATATCAATGGACCTGCAGTGTAACTAATATTGGCTAAGCCACAATCTTGGCAAAGGTAATATGAGAACGGTTGTAGAGATGGGAGCTTTTGGTGTCTAAAGAGCAGAACTGAAAATGGAGAAGCCAGGGAGGGTATAGAATTTGTCAGGGTGTCTGCCCAGACGCGGGTGAACGTTGATTGTAGACAACAGGTGCTGGATCCCAGACAGAGGGGAACAGGGCTTGCTGCAAATGGCCCTAGGAACGTGCACTGCCCGGCCTCAGATTCTCTGCTCCTAAGAGTAAATCCCAGCCCCTGCTGGCCACAGGGAGTCCACCCTCCACCCCTAGGGTTCACAGTGGGTGGATACCTGCCAGGCTGGCTTTCCAGTCCAGATCCCCCTGAGTATGCTACTTGACTGAGAGAGCCAGGCTGAGTGCCCCTTTCCTGGATGTGTTGGGAAACCAGCTTCAGAGTATTGAAGGAGGACTCCTGTGGCCTGCCAAGTCCTCTGCTTGTCTCTACCCTATGGGCAGAGGTGGCTCCCTACCCCCACTCCCTCAGGAGCCTGGCCTCAAACAAAGGGGACAGAACTGGGTGCAAATCCAGGAGGCCTCTTCACTCTCCGCCCAGTGCCTCCACCATCCCCATGACACCTGCCCTGGCCAGGCTACTGTTGCCCCCTCTCAGGAAAAGGCTCACAGGGAAGAGTCCCTCCAGAGTCGCCTGAGGCAACCCCAGGGGCCCAGGAGGAGAGATCTCAAAGCTTTAAGGAAAGTCTGGGAGTTAAAGTGGGGCGGGGGAGGGACAGAAACCCACTGAGTTTCCAGAAACCCCCGTGGGTCTCGCCCACTCCCAGGGCCATGGATGGGGCAGCAGTGCCCCCTGGTGGCCACCATGTCTGGACGCTCCGCTGTCCCCACCTCCGTGGCTTGCAGTCCCCCATGGTCCACAGTTCTTTCCTTCAGTCCTTTCATCTATTCCCTCCATTGTTTTTTGGTCTGTTTTTGAACTCAGCTTTTACCTTTTGAAAGCTCGCTGCAGAAAACCATCCTATAGGGATAAGATGAATAAACTAAAAATAAGTCTTCAACAGCTGATACAGTATGACGAGCTAGCCCTATGGGCGGGGCTGGGGGGTCACCTGGACGGGAACAATGTAGTTTTCGTTGTACCATGTGTCTCTCAGATTTCCTCCATTCCCTTCCAACCCTAAACAGCTGCACTGTCCTGCATGCAGCTCTCTGGTAGTCCTCTGTGGGGATCGACTTGGTGCCTTGTTTTTACTCCTCATTTTTACTGGTCAGAGGCACCGTATTCCTGTGAGCGGAGGAGAGGGATGGCTTTGGTAGGAGGCGGGAACAGTTGGATCTCCAGCCTGTCTTTCCCTGATACTCCCACCTCGTGCTGGTCATGAGGATCTGCCTTTCCTCCGTCTCAGGGCACGAGATCCCCAAGTGTGGATGCCTCATTCCAGAAGGTGGATAAGAAGCAGCTGCCGAGGGAAGCTGGTCACCTCACCTTGGCCTCTGTGGGGTCCTGGCTTCTCACCCCTGGCCAGTGCAGCTGGAGGGACAATGAGGTGTGTGTGTGGAGGGAGGATGTGCCCATTCTCAGGGTAGGAGGCCACTCTCCCAACCCAAACGGGCCGCAAGAAGGAGTTGTGCTGTGCTCTGCTTAGTCACTCACAAGTGTTCAACTCTTGTGACCCCATGAACTGCAGCCTGCCACGCTCCTCTGCCCATGGAATTCTCCAGACAAGAATATTGGAGTGAGTTGCCATGTCTTCCTCCAGGGGATCTTCCCAACCCAGGGATCAAACCCAGGTGTCCCGCATTGCAGGCAGATTCTTTACTGTCTGAACCACCAGGGAAGCTTAAGAATACTGGAATGGATAGCCTATCCCTTCTGCAGGGGAACTTCCCAACCCAGGAATCGAACCGGGGTTTCCTGAATTACAGGCGTAATTACAGCTGAGCTACACAGGAAGCCCAAGAAGGGGTTAAAGGTATTGATAATAAAAGAGCGCTTTTATTTTCCTAAAAAGGAAATGCTGGAAATATTCAAATAAAAATGATGCTTATTATAGAGCATGAAACTCTCAGCCTGGGTTTCAGTCCCAACATAATTAAGCACCCACTTCCTATGCCAGACCTTAATTTCCCCAACTGTACTGAGGCTGTAGTACTCCCGAAAGATCCCTTTTTGTGCTGAAGTTCTGTGGTTCCAATTCCCTTGCTTTTGCACAGTGGGGCAGGCTAGGGTGCAGCTTTGATCTCCCCAGACTGGGTCCTGTCCTAGCATCAACTCTGTCCCACCCGCTCACATGAATTCTAGGCTTGCATTTTTGCTGGAGTAATATTTTTCTGGTGTTTATTTTTAAAAGGTCTGCATCTGTGGTGACCGTCTCCCATTTGGAAAATTAACTGCTTACAGATGTTGTGTGTGGCACAGCCTTCTCCCAGGCAGTGAAACCACTGGGGCCTGGATTTCATTTCAAAAGGAAGAGGAGGGAAGCAAAGCTGCGTGTCTCTGATGTAGGTGGCAAAACTTCCTGACCTTCTATAAAATGCCCGAATGAGATTGACTTGGAGAAATGGAAGGGTAGAGAATTTCTTAAGGTTTGAGAACCCAAGTGTTAAGAAGCTCTCTTTGAGATGGGTCATTTGTGGGATGTTTGTTGCTGTTGCTGCAGAGAAAGGAGGTTGGCTGCGTGGCTGAGGGTGAGTGGACCCCTTCTACCCCTGAACACAGAGGGTGGGCTTCAGCCCTCACCATTCCACTCAGCCATGGTAAGCTCTGACCAGTCCAGGCGGCAGCTTCCCTTTGGGTCCAGGATGGCTCTGAGTGAGGTAAAGGGTGTCCCAGAGCAGAGACGCAGATCCTTCCCACTCTGGAGTCCTGAGCACACTAATTGCTGCTTTATCCTTTACTGACCCCTGACCTTGACTCATCCGCTTAGTTTCTGCTCCTCCTACCAGCTTCTTCCCTGAGGATTCCACCTCCAGGCGTCACTCCAGCTCTTACCCCACACACAACAGAAAAGCACTCAGGCCTAAAAAGACATCTCGTGAGCGCCTGAGGGATCCCCATATAAAGCTTGTTTCTGTTTTCGTATTCACTGGCCACCCCTAACCCCCACCTCCTCAGCAGTTTCCAAATCCAGATTCAGAAATGGAAACTAGGGAGGAGGGTTCTCAGCCGACTTTCTGAGTGAGTATTTGTGAGGGGTGTGCGTATTCATACACATATAGTGTGCGTATTCATACATACATAGTGTGTATGTGTGTGTGTGTGCGTGTGTGTGGTGGGTGGAGTGTGCATGCAGTGCTCGTATATGTTGTGTCTGTCTTGATTATGGTGTATACTGGGAGGCTGTAGTGTGTGTGTGTGTGTGTGTGTGTGTGTATGTATTGTGCATGTGACATGCCATTTGTGGCTGTGAGGAGCAGATAGGGGAATAGCATCTCTCCCCAGCTGGTGCTCACCTGGGACAGATAGCATTCTTAACCTGGACCTGTGACCACTTCCTTGCTGCCACACTTCCCCTTCTTGGTTCAGTGATTTCTCTGGTCTCTAGCAGATTCCTGCTGCCTTTGCCCTGTGAGAGTGACAAAGAATAAATGGAAGTTTGAGTAGGAAAGAACCTTAGAGCCTGTTTCTAAGTTATAATGAACCTAATCACTTTCAATATGAGAAAATTGAGACTCAATCTGTGCAGTCTGTTTGCATAACAGTTTCATGCCAGTTCCAAATCAGTAGATTTAAACATGGTAGTAAATATTATTTTGCATTTTTAGTAAGATTTTCTTTATGATAGAGACCCCCCAAAACAACAGGAGGAGTATATGTGATATTCACTGTAGGCAGTTGGATGTGTGTTCAGAATATGAAGCTTTAGAAGACAAAATTCAAGTTAGATACAATTTTTTAAAAAAAGAAAAAATAACAGGCAAAGTGTTATGCCACTTGTTTGAAATCCTTTCAAGTAAACCTGGGAAGAGTAAATTGAGTGTAAGCTAAATTGATGATTGGAGAATAGTATTGCCTCTTGGAACATGAAAACTATTAAGAAAAGCAGTATTCAAGAACGTAAGTTGCTGAAAAGATAGATACTTGGTTTGAATCTTTTTTTTTTTTACATTTATCATAAGGAGAAACATAATTCTTTTGCAAAGAAACAGCATGCAAATTTATCAATCATATATATCATTTGGAGGAGTGATGTCTGGTACTAAGTGGGGGGAAAAGGGAGAAGGAGAAAAGAGACAAAGGTCAAAGGCCACCAGTGAACAACTGGATCTGGTGCATTAGGGCTCCCTTTCAGTGGTTAGCTGGATGTGAGGAAAGCCATCTGAGACACTCCTGACTCTCCAGGGTTTGCATATTAGCACCTCTGAGAAGTCTCTAGTGTCGTTTCATCATAAACTATCAAACAAAACACCCTGCTTTAGGCTCCAAATCTGGGACAAAGATGAAGACATTGATGGTTACTTCCCGGGTAATCACCCAGACAGATTCTTTTCCTACTGTGGGAGCACTCTGAAGACCTTGAAGGACTTCTCTGGTGGAAAACCATCATCACCTTGAAGAGGAAACTGGCCAGCCTACCTGGAGCTTTTAAGGTGCCCCACGCCTCTCAGAGGCAGGGACCAGGACACACAGCTTATGCAAGCATGCTGTCTTCCCGTCTTTTGACCACCATCTGCTCTCTAGTTTATTTGTACTTGCCTCACATGATGCCACAACTGCTTTGACTGGGTTTTGTTTCAATAGATGCCTCTGACCAATTTGGTGTCCTGTGGAGACAGAGCCCAGGGCTGAGACACATGGCTTGCTGAGGGAACAGATTCTTTTTTTCTTGGAGACTCATTCCTGAATGAGGTATTTAATATGGCTGACCTGTAAGGGTGTATTCTTAGTGGTTTCAGAGTAAGTCTGGAAAAAACAACAATCAGCTGAACCAAACTCAGACTTTCTGTAGTACTGGAGGTTTTCAGTTGAGTTCAGTTGCTCAGTTGCGTCTGACTCTTTGCGACCCCATTGACCACAGCACGCCAGGCCTCCCTGTCCATCACCAACTCCCAGAGTCTGCTCAAACTCATCTCCATTGAGTCGGTGATGCCATCCAACCATCTCATCCTCTGTCATCCCCTTCTCCTCCTGCTTTCAATCTTCCCCAGCATCAGGGTCTTTTCAAATGAGTCAGTTCTTCACATCAGGTGGCCAAAGTATTGGAGTTTCAGCTTCAACATCAGTCCTTCCAATGAACATTCAGGACTGATCTCCTTTAGGATGGACTGGTTAAATCTTCTTGCAGTCCAAGGGACCCTCAAGAGTCTTCTCCAACACCACAGTTCAAAAGCATCAATTCTTCGGCACTCAGCTTTCTTTATAGTCTAACTCTTACATCCATACATGACTACTGGAAAAACCATAGCGTTGACTAGACGGACCTTTGTTGGCAAAGTAATGTCTCTGCTTTTCAATATGCTGTCTAGGTTGGTCATAACTTTCCTTCTAAGGAGTAAGCATCTTTTAATTCCATGGTTGTAATCACCATCTGCAGTGATTTTGGAGCCCCAAAAAATAAAGTCTGATACTGTTTCCACTGTTTCCCCATCTATTTCCCATGAAGTGATGGGGCCAGATGCCATGATCTTCGTTTTCTGAATGTTGAGTTTTAAGCCAACTTTT
>SJYX01024757.1:120368-131853 GCA_006410675.1 Oreotragus oreotragus | reverse complement strand
GAAGTATTCTGCATATAAGTTAAATAAGCAGGGAGACAATATACAGCCTTGACATACTCCTTTTCCTATTTGGAATCAGTCTGTTGATCCATGTCCAGTTCTAACTGTTGCTTCCTGACCTGCATACAGGTTTCTGAAGAGGTAGGTCAAATGGTCTGGTATTCCCATCTCTTTCAGGATTTTCCACAGTTTATTGTGATCCACACAGTCAAAGGCTTTGGCATAGTCAATAAAGAAGAAATAGATGCTTTTCTGGAACTCTCTTGCTTTTTTGATGATCCAGCAGATGTTGGCAATTTGATCTCTGGTTCTTCCGCCTTTTCTAAATCCAGCTTGAACATCTGAAAGTTCACAGTTCACATATTGCTGAAGCCTGGCTTGGAGAATTTTGAGCACTACTTTACTAGCGTGTGAGATGAGTGAATTGTGCAGTAGTTTGAGCATTCTTTGGCATTGCCTTTCTTTGGGTGGAGGTTTAGTGATTGGTTCCAGAAGGGCATGGGCTATTGGGGCTTGCTAAGGTGATCCATGTTCCTTGCTTACCAGGTCAAGAGCAGTGACTTCAGAGGGCAGGGGCTGAGAGGTACCAGGTATTAGAGCATAATTATGAGGGGCTGGTGGTCTTGGATATCTTGAGCATCAGTCTTTAAGGGCATCTAGACATTGGTGGACCATATCAGAAATAGTGCCCCTTAACTCAGTATAGTTCTCCCAATTCCAGTGTGTGGTGTGTCCTACAATTCAAGTCATTTCTGACACTATCTACTTGTTTGCACTACCCACAGGTTAAGGACTTAGTTCTATAAGGCTGCACCCCAACCCCCTTCAGATGCTAACTGAAAGTCTAGGTTGTCAACTGTGCTTCTGAACTACCTATTATAGATTGCAGGTCCCACCAACCCTCTCCTTGGGTTTGATTAATTAGTCAGTACAGCTCACAGAATTCAGAGAAACATTTTACTTACTAGATTATTGATTATAAAAGGCCATAACTCAGGAACAGCTGGATGGAAGAGATGCATAGAGCAGGTATAGGGCAAGGCACACAGAGCTTCCATGTCCCCTATGAGCCTGCCAGGATCCTCTGTCCATGGGATTCTCCAGGCAAGAATACTTGGGGTGGGTTGCCATGCCCTCCTCCAGGGAATTTTCCTGATGCAGGGATTGAAACTGAGTCTTTCATGTCTCTTGCATTGGCAGGCATGTCCTTTACCACTAGTATCACCTGAGAAGCCCCTTGAGCATGGCACTGTCCTTGAATCTCCACCTGTTCACCTGCCCAGAAGCTCTCTGAACCCTGTCTTTGGGTATTTATGGAGCTTTCATTAGGAGGCACAATTGATTAAACCATTAACTATTGGTGATTAAACTCAATCTCCAGCCCCTCCTTCTCTCCCAGAGGTCAGGGTAGTAGACCTGAAAGGTCAAATCCTCAAATCCCAAGGTTGGTTCCCATGTCAACCAGTACCAACCTCAGGTGCTTTTGAAAAGTCACCTCATTAACAGAAACTCTGGTGTGGTTGAACGGAGTTTCTTATAAGTATTGAAGCATCTTTATTGCTCTTATCACTTAGGAAATTCCAAGAGTTTTAGGAGCTCTGTACCAGGAGCTGGGACCAAGACCAGAGATTTATTTCTTCTTATAAATCGCAATTTCACACTCAGGTTCCTCCATAGGCAAATGTAATGTTTTCTGTGCTTGGCCCTTTTAAAATTTTGCTTTTTAAAGGAAGGTTGTCTAGAAGTTCTGCCCTGCGCTTTTTTGGGCTGTGCGGGTCTTCACTGCTCTGCAGGCTTGCCTCTAGCTGTGGTGGGCTGCGGCCGCTCTTCCTTGCAGCCCACAGGCTTCTCGCTGGGGGGGCTCCTCTTTTTGCCGAGCTCCGGCTCTAGGATGTGTGGGCTCAGGAGCTGCGGTTCCCAGGCTCTAGGGCACAGGCTCAATAACTGCGGTGCCCAGGTTTAGTTGTTCCACAGCATCTGGGATCTTCTTGGACCAGGAAGGGAACTCATGTCTCCTGCATTGGCAGGTGGATTTTTTACCCCTGAGCCACCAGGGAAGTCCTGCCTGTCACTTTAAACCCTGAGCCTAGGCAGTGATAGTTGCCTCATGCTGACTTTTACAGTTGTTATAATTCTGAGACAAGTTGGCCCAATATGTTTGCTAATTACAAATGCTTAACTTTATTATTGCAAGTTAAAAATGCTTTAATGTTCAGCCCCCACCACACACTCAATTTTTTGGTTTGGAGCATTACCTGTGATATATATTTTGTCTTAATCTTCAAGAAAGAGGTATAATGTTTTATATTAATGTAAAATAAACATGTAACCAAATGTTCAACAAATAATGAAAAGAATAACTGCAGTGCTTACTGTGTGCCAGGTATTTTCCGTATGTCATTTCATAAATGGCCAACAACAATGCTGTGAGGTGGGTAATATTATTCCCATACTGCAGAGGGGAAAATTAAGCTTCAGAAAGGTCCTACAGCATTTCAGTGTCAGAGCTGAAAGGCCAATCCAGGAGGCAGGATTATAGGGTTCCAGCAATTAACCTGTCTGCTATACTGGTTCCAAACATTAAAACAAACAAAACCAGAATGTTGGTTTGTTGAGTACTCACATTGTTAGCCTGTCTGTCAGTCTGCACGTATTCCTTGGGCTGATGCCATTAGGTGGAAATGTAGAACCTTGGTGAAATGATAGTATCTTGAGTGGTAATGAAGAGTGAATGTTCTCAAGGCAAAGCAGGGCAGAGAATCTGGCTGGGGATAGGACGGGTCTTCTGGTGGATCCACAGACTCTCAGAAAGAGTGTCTTGAAGAAGGCTGTGTTAGGGTGGGGAGGGATGAAGCCAGGGCTCTCTGGAGCAAGGTAAGAAAGTGCCTTTCTCTTGGGGAAGGTGAGGACAGGGGCTTGGGTGGAACTCAAGACTGCTGGGCCCAGGAAGCAGGGCCCCGCACAGAAAGCCTCACTAGGGTGGGGCACTTATCTTTGGCACAGTGTGAGCTGCAACTCCAGACTTTGCTCTCCAGCACCATTCAGGCTGCAGCAAATGCTTCTCCATTTGTCCTTCACTCTATGTCCTCCGAATGGAAGGAGGCTGTGTTTTGATAGGAGGAGGGTTTGGGGGCTGTGCTACCACCAGTATCAGAAAAGAACACTGCTTCCAAGTGCAGGCAAGGTTTTGGTGGCAGAAGCCCTTTGGTGGGGAAAAAACTAACTTGTGAGAACATTCATCTCAGATAGCATAAATGCCATTTTATAAAGCAGCATTTCCCAGAAGTACTAAGTACCTATTTTCTTGTTTCTCTTTAATTTTCAGTTTCTGGTGCTGGAGATGTTCAGGAATTAGCCTGATATTAATATTTGCAACAATGGCAAGTATTCAGTGTCTGAGGAACATTTGCAACCTAAACAAATCATATTACTCTTAGTTTTGTCTATATGTACATCTAGATATAACACATATGAGGCATAAGTCTTATTCCTTACATGAGCATCAATCAGATAGACTTTAAATGCTGGAATTATAATCCTTTATTGAACTTTAAAAATAAAGAATGCTTCCTTTTTGTAAAAAGGCTAAATATAATCAAATTAAATTCTCAGAAAATCAAATAAAAATGTCATCATTATTTAAAACTTTATAGTCATAAATTATAATTTGTGTTTTAGTATTAATTTTAATGGCCATTATCAGTATTTAAATATTATTAAAGTAAATTTAAAGTATAGCTGAATATAATTTTACTTTTTCATTTTTTTACATTTTTGATGAGATTTACTCAAATGAGGCAAATTTGAATAGAATCACATTTGATATTACTCTTCTTATCATTGAGAATGAGTAGAATGAAAACCAGTCAAGACTGTGATAAAAATATGAAATAAGAGAGTAAGACTTGGAAACTGAAAGGAAACAGAGAATTTCCAAAGAGATGACCTGCTTACATCTTTAAAAACTACAGAAACAACAAGAGTGAACAGGCCTTTGCTGGACCATCCCATAGAGTTTATATACAAAATCTTACAAATTATTTCCCTAGTGAGGATTTAATCAGTGATGGAAACAATGGGAATGTGAAAGGGAATTATTAAAGAAAAGAGAATTATTCATATCAGATTTATAGCTCAGAAGCCTTAGATGCAACTGTGACTGCCTAGGAGACACTGATGGACTTAGCCCAATGGAAAGAGAATGATGAATGGAAATCTTGGGGGCTTTACTGCCCTGGTGGGAGGCTGGTTCTGGAAAATAGCCTATCAGGTCTTCCTCACCACAGGAGACTATTTCCTCAAAACACAGTCCCATTCAAATGAATGGCTGTAAATTTTGTTTGGCTGAACCTGGCAAGATAATTTAATATTTCATTTTATACCAACATTCTTTCATATGGAGAAAGAAATTGCAGAAACTAGCTTTTATATCTCAAGTTCTAAGATCATATTTTGTTCATTCTGTACAAATTACAATCAATCTTGAAAATTAGCTTTGGGTAGAGGATGTAGTTATAGCCAGAAGAGGAAAATGACTTGTTCACACACAAAAAAATCACACAAGCAATTGTTCGAGGGGAAAAATGGTGACTAAGCAGCAAACAATTGAATAGTATTTAACAAAGATAAGAAAACACCAATGCAGAACATTGGTGAGATATTTTTAAAAGAAAAGTATTTCTGTGTCAATAGTCAGCCTAACAAAAATGTTGCTTTTTGTGGTAACACCACAGTTTTTACAGAAAACAGTGGACAGTTGTTTGGGTTTTATGTAAATGATTTAAATCTTTTCTACTAGAATGATCAAACATGAAAGAGATTAAAAAAGAATCTTGCTTACCTATCTCATATATAGTAATTTTTATCTGCTACTCCCAAACTCCTAATGTATCTCTTCCCCCACCCCCTTTCCATATAATAAATTGGAAATTTGTTATGTGACTGTGTTACTGTTTTGTAGATAAATTCATTTGTGTTGTATTTTGGATTCCACGTGTCAGTGATATATGGTATCTGTCTTTTTTTTCTGACTTATTTTACTTAGTCAGATAATCTCTCTAGGTTCATCCACGTTGCTGCAGTTA
The DNA here is from genome assembly GCA_006410675.1 of Oreotragus oreotragus. NCBI lineage: Eukaryota > Metazoa > Chordata > Mammalia > Artiodactyla > Bovidae > Oreotragus > Oreotragus oreotragus. The sequence continues at coordinate 126,769 of SJYX01024757.1, read as the reverse complement.
TTTCATTCTTTTTTATGGCTGAGTAGTGTTCCACTGTGTATATATATACCACATCTTCTTTATATCCATTCATCTGTCTACAGACATTCAGGTTGCTTCCATGTCTTGGCTATTGTAAATAGTGCTGCTATAAACATTAGGGTACACGTATCTTTTCAAATTGTAGCTTCTCTGGATGTATACTCAGGAATAGAATTGCTAGATCATATGGAAACTATTTTTAGTTTTTTAAGGAACCGCTATACTATTTTCCACAGTGATTGCATCAATTTACATTCCCACCCACAGTATAGCAGAGTTCCCTCTTCTGCACCCTCTCCATCATTTATTTGTGGACTTTTAAATGACGGCCATTCTGACTGGTGTGAGGTGGTCCCTCACTGAGGTGTTGATTTGCATTTGTCTTATAATAAGCAATGTTGAGCATCTTTTTCATGTGCCTATTGGCCATCTGTATGTCTTCTTCAGAGAAATGTCTATTTAGGTTTTTCTTTTTTTGGATTGGATTGTTTATTTATTTTTTGTTGTTGTTGAGTTGCATGAACTGTTTGACTATTTTGGAAATTAAGCCATTGTCAGTTGCATCATTTGAAAATGTTTTCTCCCATTTTCTGTAGGTTGTCTTTTCATTTTATTTCATATTTTTCATGCAGCTTTTTTGGGGAGAAATGCTTTTCTTTAAACTTTTAAATGGTTCTTTAGAATTCCTTTAAAAGTGGAATAACCAAACTTTAAATGGTTTAGGGCTTTGTTTTTGTTTCTGTAAATCTTTGATAACACTATTTACAGCAAATGAAAGTTCATAACAAATAACTGAATGGTGAAAACTCAGCATTAATTTAACTTCCCCGCTGAAGACCGAGATTTGCTCTTTGTTTGAAGATCTTATATTGTTCTGCTTAATTCTACTAATGTAGTTCATATCTTGCTAAATTAAATCTAGCTGCTTTAACAGTGTTTCATTAGAATCCCCATGGCAAAACAGTAGTATGATTCCAGTAAAATATAAGTGAATTCAAACACTGAAAACAAAAACATCTGCATGAAGGAGAAGATTTGTATAAAATACAATCTGGAAACTTGTTTCCATAGCCTATTTTCCAGCCACTGTAATTTAAGGTATTATCTTGATCAGAGCGGTATTTAAACAATTAAATCAACATATTGCTATTTTCAGTTTTCTTTGTAATAACCCAAGCCAGAAAAATTAAAAAAGTAGAACCTATGAAATCCTATTTTCTACATGTTGTAAGAGAAACCTAAAATGACTATATTAGTGATAGCAATTTGTTTAATGAAATGAAAATATTTAGTATTTCCAATGACAACACTAATTTATCATATTTGACCACATTACTGTTGTTTGAGCTTGGTCTGTAAAATTCATGATTCATTTCCAGTCAAAGAAATTTATTTGCAAATCCTTAGCAGAGTGTTTCTCCAAATTAAAGTTGCCAAATTTGTTATGACTATAAAACATTTGATTATAGCAACACAATTAGTGATTTGCTTAAATAAAGGACAAAACATAGAGATTTTATGGAATAAATGTATAATAGTTATTTATAGCATATCTTTTTTATATTACCCATCTAAACATTGTCAGCTCATCAAGGCATGCAAACAGACATGTGCAATGACTTATCTTTGATATTTTGCCAACTTTTAGCTTGGCACAAACCATAGCTTTGCACACATTTTTCAGTTTTGATGTTATGAAAGTTATATTTGTCAAGGAAGGAGGAAAGGACAGACAGTCTTTAACAGTTTTTAGCTTGATTTATATCTTTTAAATGTTTAGACATATGGTATCTTGGGTGGGCTTGAGTGCTGGGCTCACTTCCAGGTGGATGTTCAAGGAGCTTGGAGAAAAAGGTTTGGGAGCTCACACCTGCAGGGAGGATTAAGAAAAGAATTTGGGGTTGAACTGAGAATTCTTCCACATCTGAAGGTAGTGTAAGTCCAGTGCTCCTTGGGCTGCAGATATGCAGGTCACAGGAGAGCAGTTCTCAGTCTCAGCTGCCCATTAGAATCATCTGGGTAGCTTTAAAAATGCTGAGGCCCAGGCCCCACTCTCAAGAGAGCTTCTCATTTAGTAGTTTGGGTGGAGGCCTGGGCATCATCAGCATTTATTTTATTTTTTAATATAAATTTATTTATTTTAATTAGCAGCTAATTACTTTACAATACTGTAGTGGTTTTGCCATGTATTGATATGACTCCACCACGGGTGTACATGTGTTCCCCAACCTGAGTGTCCCTCCCACCTCCCTCCCCAGCATCAGCATTAAAAACAAAAAAATCTACCTAAGTGATTCTACGGAGAAGGCGATGGCACCCCACTCCAGTACTCTTGCCTGGAAAATCCATGGACAGAGGAGCCTGGTAGGCTGCAGTCCATGGGGTCGCTAAGAGTTGGGCACAACTGAGCGACTTCACTTTCACTTTTCACTTTCATGCATTGGAGAAGGAAATGGCAACCCACTCCAGTGTTCTTGCCTGGAGAATCCCAGGGATGGGCTGCCGTCTATGGGGTCGCACAGAGTTGGACACGACTGAAGCCACTTAGCAGCAGCAGCAGTAGCAAGTGATTCTAACATGTAGTCAGGGCTGAGAATAGCTATCAGTGGCTTGGCTAGCAAACAATGTCCTGACAGGATTTAAAGAGCTTTGTTATGGCCAAATTTTAGCTACGTATGTCAGACCCGAAAGACTGAGGGCCGAAGGAGAAGGGGACAACAGAGGATGAGATGGTTGGATGGCATCAGTGACTCAATGGACATGAGTTTGAGCAAGCTCTGGGAGATGGTGAGACAGGGAAGCCTGGTGTGCTGCAGTCCATGGTGTTGCAGAGAGTTGGACATGACTAAGCAATTGAATGACAACAAATGTCAGACCTGGGTCAGACTGAGGCTGGGTAGGGCTGAAACAAGAGGCTGTCGTGAACGGAGACACAGTGAGTGAGTCTCAAGTTCACTCATTCAATTGATGTTTATTCCACTTTCACAATATTTTAGGCACTGAAGAGACATAAAGGGGTAAAACATGAACTTCAAAATGGTGAACGGATGTGTAAACAAAATCAATAAAATATTACAAATATTATAGTAAATGTATATGTGGGGTAGAGCAGGGTACACTTCCACATAGGAAGGAAGGCTAGATGAGTGGGGTCTAAACTGAGTCTTAAAGGTGTGGGGTTATGGGCCACCAGCAGCTTGGAGGGAGACTTCTCTACCTGGGCAGGATGGGAATCCCAGGTATGTTGAGAGCAGGGACAGGCCCTTGGGGACAGACTGAATAGGGGACACAAGATTGTGGTAAGGCGTTGTGAGGATGAGCAGCTGGCTTCTCTTTGTTTCAGAACCACTTTTAATGGACACTGGATGTGTTCTCTGAGCGTATCTTAGAGAGTCTTCAAACTGGGGTTATTGGAGGACTTTCCAAGAGGTTTGATGGCATGGGGAGGGAATCTGTTTCCACTAATCCTCTACTCAGCTTCCACATGGAGAATTTCTTTTGTGGGAGTGTGAACATAACCTAAGTGTGTTTGGTCTAATTGTGAAAAGTCAGGATGACTTACATTTCCCAAAGTAAAGATGTCAATTAGAATATATAAAGTGTTCCTAGGAATGGAAGCATGTTTAAAGTTACATCTCACATTACAAGGTCTTCCCACTTGGACATGTATGGTTCAGGACAATTTGTATCATTTCTCTTTCCAACTGAGAATGAGAAGATACTTAAATTAGTTTTGGTCATCAGTTACCTAACTTATATTTTAGAGGGACTTCCCTGCCAGCCTCGTGGTTAAGACTGCATGTTTCCAAGGCAGGAGGCACAGTTTCTGTCCCTGATTGGGGAACTAAGATCCTGCATGCCAAAAGCATGGCCAGAATATAAAAAAGTTGTATTTTAGAAAAGCAACTAGATGTAACAAGTTTTAAAAGATACATTAACTCACCAGAAGCAGTCAGATCCGCAATATAAAATATGTTATATATTGAAAATTACTATTTTTTCCTCAACTAGAGCTAAGTTCTTTTGCTCAGGAATCAATTTTCAGATCCTTAAGCTTCATGTGTATGTTCTCTGAAATTTCCTTGCTAAAAAGCAGGTGATTGAATCATCCTCTCAGCAGCTTCCAGTTCTTTCTTCTGTCCCACAGTCACCTGCCACGCTTTCTACAGGAAAACAGTACTTCACACACTTTCAGAATCTCCCCATTGATGTGCTTACTACCCTAGAGGTAACCTCAAAGGCACCAAATAAAGGGACTATTTGAAACAATTCCAGGGACCTCCTTTAATGATTAATTAAAACCCATAAACCTGTGTTCTGGTTTTGTATCTTAGACACATTTCTCTTGAAGGTAAATCGTAGTGTTAGAAGAGGGTATTTTGACCCATTTTGTTATGTTTCAATTCTAATATGTCGCAGAGTGGGCAAGCTGGAGTGAGGGCAAAATTCATTTAATGATTGCTCATGCTTCTTCCAATCCCAGATGATTGTCAGAGAATAAATTCCATTTTCAAAAAATTTTAATTTATTTTATTTTTTTATATCTAGATTTTATTTTAGAGTATAGTTGATTTACAATGTTGTGTTAGTTTCAGAGGTACATAAAAGTGATTCAGTTACACATATAAAGAATGAGTCCCTTTTGAAGGAGGTTTCTAGAAGAGAGAAGCCAACAGCATGAAAAATATACTAAATGCTAAAAAATGGCTATTTTCAAATGTTTAACTAAAGCGGTTCCTTTCACTTATTTTCATACTCACTTTATGCCTCATGAGAAAATAGTCTACATTTAACCAGTGGAAGCGGTTAGTGATGCTGATTCTTCTAGTCATTTCTGGCATTACCAAATTATGTATATATTTGAAACAAATATGTGGGTAAAACTTGTGTGATTTACTTCATATTATTATAAGTTAGTCAATAGAGTACTTAAAATCTATATTATTAAATCACCAACTGATTATACATATTGCTTGCTTCATCTTATTAAATATTTAATATTTTCTGTTACTATTATTGAAAATACCAAGTTATATGTTAGCTGCTAAACTGGTTAGTTTTATTTTTGAGCAGTATATACCTTTCTCTGTCATTAAATGGACAGGAAAAATTTGAGAACAAGGTTTAATAAATTATTTCTGAATTTTAACTGTGAAGTTAATTTTTTTTTCCCAAAAACTGAACANTTAATATTTTCTGTTACTATTATTGAAAATACCAAGTTATATGTTAGCTGCTAAACTGGTTAGTTTTATTTTTGAGCAGTATATACCTTTCTCTGTCATTAAATGGACAGGAAAAATTTGAGAACAAGGTTTAATAAATTATTTCTGAATTTTAACTGTGCAGTTAATTTTTTTCCCCAAAAACTGAACACCAGAGTTTGATAACATACACACATATTGAAGGAATACTAGTTTTGATCATACACATTGTTTCATAAAAAACATAATTTTTGCTATCCATTAGTCTCTATTATTACAAATGAAAACAGAAATAGCACATTCATTTGACTGGTACTTAGCATAAATCAGTTGAACTCAATATATGGGTCCAAAGCTTTGGCTCAAACATAAAAGGAACATAATGACTTGAAATTGTGTCATTAGAAGTTATTACATTGGTAAAAATATTTTAAGATGACCACTATTTATATTTTCCTAGGCAATGGCACCCCACCCCAGTACTCTTGCCTGGAAAATCCAATGGACGGAGTAGCCTGGTGGGCTGCAGTCCATGGGGTCGCTAACAGTTGGACAGACTGAGCGACTTCACTTTCACTTTTCTCTTTCATGCATTGAAGAAGGAAATGGCAACCCACTCCAGTGTTCTTGCCTGGAGAATCCCAGGGATAGGGGAGCCTGGTGGGCTGCCGTCTATGGGGTCACACAGAGTCGGACACGACTGAAGTGACTTAGCAGCAGCAAACCTTTTTTAGTATATTGACTTAAGAAAGGCAGTGCTAAGTGAATGAATAAAAGCTATACCTGCTAGCATTTAATAAGTCTTGGGAAAATATTTTTTTCTATACTTTTCAAAAAATGAAAAAGCAAATGACTGTTGCAAGATAGCTGGTTTCTAATTCTTTACTTTCAGCTGTAATGAGGAAGAAGTTATTTGGTTTGACACCTGCTGATCTAGATCTGATAGATAGAGTGCCTGATGAACTATGGACGGAGGTTCGTGACATTATACAGGAGACAGGGATCAAGACCATCCCCATGGAAAAGAAATGCAATAAAGCAAAATGGCTGTCTGAGGAGGCCTTACAAATAGCTGTGAAAACAAGAGAAGCAAAAAGCAAAGGAGAAAAGGAAATATACAAGCATCTGAATGCAGAGTTCCAAAGCATAGCAAGGAGAGATGAGAAAGCCTTCTTT
>SJYX01024757.1:103388-115315 GCA_006410675.1 Oreotragus oreotragus | reverse complement strand
GCTTAGAAGCCCGCCACTGAGCACAGACAAGAGGCAGTGTCAGCGGGCCTGCGGCTGCCAGGCCACCCCGGGAGGGGTCACACCTTGTCCTCTAAAGCCCTCCCTGCTGCCCCCACAGCCGAGATCCAGCGCCTGGTGTATACTCTTGGCGGAATGAGAGACCGAAGGACCCAAGGCCGCTTTGTGGAGGCAGCCCGCCGAGGCCTGCTTTCCCCATGACAAGAGGCAGTGTCAGCGGGCCTGCGGCTGCCAGGCCACCCCGGGAGGGGTCACACCTTGTCCTCTAAAGCCCTCCCTGCTGCCCCCACAGCCGACATCCAGCGCCTGGTGTATACTCTTGGCGGAATGAGAGACCGAAGGACCCAAGGCCGCTTTGTGGAGGCAGCCCGCCGAGGCCTGCTTTCCCCAGAGGAAGAGACCGCCAGGCGTGAGCCTGCCATCGCCCTGCATCCCAGCTACTGATTAAACAGCAACAGGCGTGGAAGTGTCCTGTGTTTTATTGCCAAAATGTAGACAAAGCCGAGGGTGGGAAAAGAAACTCAGAACCAAACAAAATCTCCCCACTCATAGATAATCAATGTCAATATTCAAAAATTATGTTTTATTTAAAGAAATGTTAGAATTGGAATGTAGAAATGTAGAAAATGTAGAGAAAATATAGGATGTAGAAGAATGTAGAATGTAGAAAACTGGAAAGAATGATAGAATGAAGACCTGTATTCCTTTCACTAGATTTAACAGTTATTACCACTTGCTACATTTCCTGCAGATCCTGTTCTCTATATTTTTTGTATGTAGAAATTGGAACATTTCACTTTCAAATATTTAGCAGGTATTTTGTAACAGGACATAACTACACAGCCACAATATCCTCATTACAGCAAAAAATTTAACAATTTTACAATATCATCTAACTTACATTCTATATTCAAAGTTTCAAATTTCTCCAATTGCCTTCAAAATGTTTTTTAGATTTATACGTGTGTTTTAAATCTGAGCTCTAGTCAAGGTTTATGCAATGTATTGAGTTGTTTTGTCTTTTTCGTATCTTTTCATCTAAAACAGCCTATCTTCTGTGCCTTAAATACTGAGTCATTGATACTGGTACTGACTTTCTTGAAGAGTCCAGACTGGTCATATTGTAGAAGGTCCCACAACTGACACTGTCAGATTGCTTGCTCATGGGATTCAGGTTAGACATTCTGGCAGGAATGTTTCACTGGTGATACTGTATCGCTTCTTCTTGCCTCACATCAACAGGCTCCTGATGTCTGGTTATTATCACTGCCTTTGGATGCTGCATGTGCATCTGAATCATCTGGGGAGCTTCCTTCTAACACAGACTCTTGGGTTTCCCACCTGGAGTTTCAGTTTCATCAGTCTGGGGTTTGCTTAGCACATTTGCATCATTGAAGACCTTCACAGGGATTCTGAGGGGTGGCCAGGTTGAAACCCTTGGGGGCACAGCCTTCCAGTTTCTCTCTGTTTTGTGAATTGACACTGTCTGTCCACACAGTGTAAAACTTCCCTCCCAAACCAACAGAACTGGAGTGGGGCTACTTATTCCCAGACTCCTCCACCTCCGGGGGGTGTCACAGGAGATGACTCACTCCAGCCCTTTTGCCTCAGGACACAGACCCCAGGGCTGAGATGGATCTTCTCTCTACTCTGGGTATGGATGGTGGTGGGTCCGACTGGGGTTGGGGCCAGTGTCAAGAACCCTGGAAGGAACATTTCCTGGGCATATGCATAACCTATCTCTTGGGGTGAGAAGGGGGAGCTTATGTGATCTGAGCCCCTGAATTTTCTTCCCATACCTGGAATGAGATTTTTGGGAAGATCAGACTGACTTTGAGATTAGGAATTTGAAGATACTCAACATTCCCTCTTCCTATTGCAACAGATTAGCTAGTGACCATTCTCACTCCCCCAACATTTGTGTGTACACACACACCATACACAATGAAGAAATGCAGAGTAGAATGGCAGGGGAAGAGCTGCAGGGGGATGAAGACAGAAGCCAGCAAGTGTGACAGCAATCTCTAGGTATAAAAATCCAGCTGATCAACCGAGGGTTAAACCATGGTGGCGACAAAAGGCCAATGGCTGTGCTGGGCTGCGCAGCCTAAATCAGGCAGAATTTGTCGGCTGGCTGTGTCCAGGTCCGGTTCCTCCCTGGGTACATGTACCATAACCACTTAGAAGTCTTATACTCAGCAACAGAGCACATAAAGCTGCAGTGAATAGGCGAATGTGTGAGCAGCTGGAGGAAGCTGTGGTCCCAGGGAGCTGTGAACTTAGATGGAGGCAGCAGAGCGGACCAGGTTTAACCTCATCCCTAGAGCATTGCTCTGTCCCCACCTGGAGGCTGTGGAGGGCACTGGCTGGCTGGAACCCCGGAGAATCCTGGGAGAGAAACCACTTCTAAGCCTCCTTAGGATCAACAGTCTACCTACCTGGTGCTTCTGAACTGGGAGCAGGAGGCAGCTCCCATGGGGTCAAGTTGGCTGGAGAAGCCACATCTGGCTAGGAGAGGAGTGTGAAGCCCTGCGATGGAGGGGTTGAAGAGGAGGAAGATGTGATTCTTTATAGCATTCCTGTAGCTCCTACCTCCCCACATCTGCCCCTCCTGTCTCTTATCCAAGGCTGGCTGCACGGCACCCCTCAGGTGCATGGATGCTTTTGGAAATATTGCAGTCCAAGAAGAAAGTTCAGAATATACAACCTTGTCACATATTCACATATATGCATTCACACGCACACACAACATCCCTTGTAGCTCAGTCAGTAAAGAGTCTAACTGCAATACAGGAGACCTGGGTTCGATCCCTGGGTTGGGAAGATCCCCTGGAGAAGGAAATGGCAACCCACTCCAGTATTCTTGCCTGGAGAATCCGATGGACAGAGGAGCCTGGCGGGCTGCAGTCTATAGGGTCACAAGAGTCGGACACGACTGAGTGACTGTGCGCAAGCGCCTGCACGCTCACAAAACACACATGGGCAAACATGTGCATATATGAGTTAGGACTCAGGGCCAAGGCAGGTCCGGTCTCTTCTCTGCTATTTACTAGCTGTGTGACCTCGGGCAAGTTGCTTTGCCTTTCTGGGCTGCAGCTGCCTTCTCTGTGAGAGTGAAGTCAGGTGGTTTCGGAGATCAGAGAATATCAGAGATGGAAGAGAAGGTAGGAAACATCGTCCATCAATTCGTTTTACAGATGCACAGTCAGGGACCAGAAGGAGCTCCTTAGACCAGTGGGGAAACTGAGGACTAGATTGGGAAAGGAAGTGACTTATTGTGGGGCACTTTTGGTCATGGACCCTACCCCAAGGAGCTAGGAGACTATCTGCTCAGAAATCTCTTTAGTCTCATCCCATTTCAAACTTCTCCAAAACCAAACTGGGGAGGAAGAAGATGGTGGTTAAGCAGTGGAGAAATGGGAACACATGAAGTGAGAAATCCAGCGCTAGTCATTTGGAGTGTAATGGTAGGAGGCATGGATCGTGGGTGTGGGCAGGTTGTCTCTGTGGTTAGGAGATTACAGAAGAGAAAGTCCCTGTGTGTGTGTGTGTGTAGGCAGTATTTAGGTACCAAGGGGTGTAACTGTGAGGTTGCACAAGTGGCTGATCATGCTATGTTTCAAATTGCTTGAGGTCAAAGTTTCAACTTTAAAAAGAATTTTGTTAACAACCTGAAAGACTTGAGTCCACATTTTTTGTTTTTGGTGTATTCCTCTCTGAGCCATCTAGCTCAAATAGGAAGGTTTTTCTAGAAGTTCCCTGAGTGGGTTCCATGGGGTGTTACTGTATTCCATAGAGGGACTGGGGTGGGGAATGTTTGGAAAATCCTGAAACTGACCAAGACAAGGAGGTTTCCTTACTAAATGTGGGTCTTCTTAGAGCCTTAGAGCTTTGTGAGCCTCCAAGTGGACCTGGTGTTCAGCATCCATCACACTGCTGGACCATGAATCCTTCTCCCTGGGGCTTAGAATTTCAGGAGGCTGGAATTTTATGGATCACCTTTAGGAAACACTTTAAACCCTGGAAATTTTTAAGTCATAAAAGTCATAATGATAAAGGGAAAAAAGGACTTTTTTATTGTTGGTGTGAAAACCTTGACTCATGCAATTGATTTTAAGTAACATTTAAAAAGACTATATTCAAAGATGATTTTGATGAAAGACTTTGATCCATTTTTTTCAATGATTCATGACACTTGTGATGAGATAGCACAGGACTTGTTCCTTCCATTCTCCTGACTGAGTGGTTCTATGCGTGGTGTCTATTCTTTAACTTGGAAAGTTAACATACATGTGTAACTTAAATTCTCAGGCTAATATTTGTTCTCTTCTGCCCAGATAACTCGAGGACTTGAGCATGTTTTAACTCCAGTCTTCCCTCCTGACCTATAGACCACCATTGTCCAACATCTTTGTTCTGTCGAACGTCTGGAAGCCCCTCAATTAGACATTATGGCCATTGTTTTATACGTCAGTGTTTGTATAGATTTGGTCATGTGTTAACAACTTTTCTTGCTTTCCTCATTTCTTCTTTCATCACAGACATTAAAGTTTTCTTACTGAGGGTTTATTGGTAACAAGCTCTGCTCTTCTTTGTCGACAAATTTCTTTAAATCACTTTATTCTTAGAAGAGAGTTTTGTTTGGTATTAAATCTAGGTTGATGGTTATTATCTTCAAAGTTGATTTCCTTCATCTGTTAGATGTGGACAGTAAATATCTCCCTTAATGACTACATCAAGAGGTTCTTGGGAGGACCACATGGCATACCGATTAAAAAGCTTTAAACAATAAATGTCAGATGTTCTTTTTGTCCTCTGCTCCATGAGAAAACTTTGGAAGTTGTGTTAAGACAAAGCTAACTTCCTCAGTGAGCAAGCTCTTTGCCAGCATATCCTTGTAGAGTGTTTCTCAACTTTCACTGTTGTCTTTGTAAGGAGACTTCTTAGGTATTTTTCCCTAATTACTTCTCTCCCATATAATGTAATGCTACAGATACACTGCATACCTTTTATGTACTATATGTAAATCTGTGCTTTATACACAAAAAGAGTGAACATTTTTTTGTCCCCATCAAGCCCTCATGAACCAATCAGAGGTTACAGCGTCTGCCTGGAATGCGGGAGACCCGGGTTCGATCCCTGGGTTGGGAAGATCCCCTGGAGAAGGAAATGGCAATCCACTCCAGTACTCTTGCCTGGAGAATCCCATGGAAGGAGGAGCCTGGTAGGCTACAGTCATGGGTTCGCAAAGAGTCGGACACGACTGAGTGACATTACTTTACTTTAGGGTCACATCATCTTCATAGATAATGCATGTCCCAGTGGCATTAGAAAATGAGCAGCATTTTAAAGTTTTTATTTTCTTTTAAAATATTTATTTGTTTAGCTGCTTCAGTCTTAGCCTCATGAGGGATCTTTCATTGCAGCACATGGATTCTCTAGTTGTGGCGCACGAGCCCCCGAGCTTGCAGGCTTAGTTGCTCTGTCATGTGTGGGATCTTAATTCTCCCACCAGGGATGGAATCCACGTTCCCTGCATTGCAAGGCAGATTCTTGACCACTGGACCACCAGGGAAGTAATTGAGCAGCATTTTTAAGCCGCAGCACTGCCTGAGCATGAAAGGACAGAGCTTTGGAACTAGGTAGACCTGAGATTGAATCCCTGCTCTGGCATTGGCTAGCTGTGTCACATTGGGCGAGTTTCTTAACTTCTCTCAGCCTGTTTTAGAGCTGAAATACGGCAACTGTTATTAAATGAGCATTAGTATCAGACCTGGAACAGGGTAACTATTTAATACATATTAGTTATTAATGAATATTTCCAAATGAGTCTGCATTCCTTTACATTTTTTCAGTCATTTCACTATAAAAACAACACACATGTTTATAATAATATTTAGGCATTAAGGAAAAATAAGGTATCTAATTCCATCTCTCCCTCTCTCCAAGCCCAACCCCCTACACTGTAAGGGAGAACCCACAGGAGGAAGAGCCTGTGGGGGTGGGTGCCTGGCTCAGTGGCCCAGTGGGAATGAACTCTCCCTTAGGGGCCTGAGGGTGACTCTGGGGCTGGGAAGGCAGACAGAGGTCCTGGCAGACAGATTCTCAGGGCAGCTATGCAGAAGCCACCGCCAAGGTCTTGTGGGAATTCCCCAAATGCCTGAAAGAAGTAGCCTGGAGAACTTTGCCTTTCTCTAGGAGAGTGGTTCTCAAAATGTGGTCCCTGAATTGACAGCATCAGTGTTACTGGAGAATTTATTAAAGCTTCGAATGTTTGGGCCCCCACTCAGATCTAGAGCCCAATTTGCATTATAACAAGCCCTCCAGGTAATTCTGAGGCCTCTCAGGTTGGCGAACCATAGCTCTGGAACAAGCGTTCCCTCCCACAGTCTCCCCTGGAGGGCAGGCTTGCAAAAGGTTTACTAAGGAAGGGGCTGGCAGAATTCCCCTTAAGGAGAAACAGGGGTTGGAAATTTTGAAGGCTTTGAGCCAGAAGTCAGCTGTGAGTGCTGTAACATTCCTCAGAGACCTCTGCCGTGGCTGGATTCTGTTCAAAAGAAGCCGTTACCAAGAGTTTGGTTTAGAGACTGAACTGAACACTATCACTGACAAAAATGTACAGGAGTGTGCCTGTGCTGAGAATCTTTTTCTGCAGAATATTACGTTTTTTTTTCTACACAGAACTAGAATGTCAAGGCCATGCCAGCGTGTGGTTTTGGCAGAGAGTATATTATGTGTTTTGGCCTAAAGTGTTTCATGAGCCCAGGGTTAATTTTGTGCAGGTCAACCTGACCCAGTCAGAAGAATGTTCTAAGTGTATGTAATGTTAAGGTAGTTGAGCCAGTAATAGACTTTAATTCCTCTGCTTTGTTCTTAAAAAAAAAAAAAAAAAACAGTGGGATATAATTTGCTTTCTTTCCACCAACTCTTAAACTTTGGGGAAGAAAGACTGGTCAGTTAGAAATTAGGCCAGGCTACATACAGCAGGAAGCCAAAAATGGCAGTCACTTAAACACATAAGGGTTTCTTAATTTTCTCACATCACAGTCTGGTGGTAAGCAGTTCAAGGCCCATTGTTAGCCATCCTCAGTCATCTCATTCCACAGAGGAAGGAGGAAAGAGAGGGCAGAGGGAAAGAGGCGGGTAAACAAAAGGGGTCCAGGGCAGCCTTCACTGTGCCTCCCAGAAAGCCCCCACAGAACTCCCTCTCACATCTCATTGCAGAAAAATGGTTCCAAAGGCATCTGGGAAATGTAGTTTTGTTCCCAAAGGCAATGATTCCCAACAGTAAATCATGGTTCTGTTCCTAAGGAAGAAAGTGGACTGTATAGTGGGGTAAGCAGATCATAGCCTGTGCCTTACCTGAGAGTGCATCTATGGATGTACAGGATCTTCCAGAGGCTGAGGAGAGAGTACTTTATTTGGGCTGAAACTTGACCGCAGCCTCGACATATCCCGAGACATAGTCCTGTTTCTCAGCTTCTTGCAGGATGGGCGTGAGGAGACTCCCGTGCTGAGCTGCACTCCAGGAGCGTCTCCGTCCTAGCGCCCGGTCTGGCTACTCCGTCTCGCGTCATTACCTGATAGCTTTGCTCACAACGCTTGCATGCCCTCCTTCCTCCATTTATGTGTCCTGGATCTTCCCTCTCCTTCGTCTGTGTCTTTCAGACAAATGAAGAAACTGAGGCTCAGGGAAGGTAAGCAACTTTCTTGGCTGTGGAGCTACATTTTAGAACTGTATGTCTCAGGGTCCCCTGTGTCCTGATGAGTACCTTCCTGCACTCCTTTTTTTCTCCTAACTGAGCCTGATCCCTTAGAAAAAGCTGGGCTGGGAACTCTGCCAGGATTTCTGGAGAGCTTTCTTGGAATAATGGTGCATCTGACAATAGAACGCTGTATCTTTTCTGGTGTGCTGGTGGGGAGGTTGCAGTTAAACAAGTTCTTAGGGTGTGAGGGGCGTTAGTCCCGCACCAAGTGTGCGAGGGACCTGGATGCGGTTGCAGTGAGGGCAGAGGTGCCGAGAAACATTTAGCTTCGGGGAGGGACCCTCTGGGAGACCTCCTCGGTCAGTCCCACTGAAGGTTAAAATCATCATCAGCCCTTTCCAACCCTATGTGCAGACCCGCTTCCGATCCTTTCCTCACTGGGAGGACTCGCATCCCATAGCTTGCTGGATAGAGTGGCTTGGGAGAAATCTGGAGCAATCGTGATTGTAAGGATTCCATTTCCTGGTGACTTGAGTCTTTGGGCCTGGAGACTGCTCAGAGTCTGAATAATCAAAGCCTTGGGCCTTAAGGGAGACTCAACAGAATTTTGCTTTAAAAATTGCAATGCGTGACAATAGGGGAATGGTTAAATGAATTCAGGTATGAAGGACTGTGCAGTAATTAAAAAGAAACAGGGAAACCAGCATACAAAGATCTTTGAGACGTACTATAAAGTGAAGAAAACAACCTGTAGAATAAATGTTAAATTACAACAACAAAGAACTTTCTTCCAAATGCATATATGTAAAACTGTACCAAAAAGGTGCTTTGGGCTTCTAGCAGACCAGTAAGTGCCTTGAGCCTTACAGGGTTGCTTTGAGTGTTAAATGAGATAAGATACAAATGTACTTTGCAAAAGTTAAAGTGTAAGGTAGAGGATACAACGGGTAAGGCAATGGCACCCTACCCCAGTACTCTTGCCTGGAAAATCCAATGGACGGAGTAGCCTGGTGGGCTGCAGTCCATGGGGTCGCTAACAGTCGGACAGACTGAGCGACTTCACTTTCACTTTTCTCTTTCATGCATTGGAGAAGGAAATGGCAACCCACTCCAGTATTCTTGCCTGGAGAATCCCAGGGATGGGGGAGCCTGGTGGGCTGCCGTCTATGGGGTCACACAGAGTCGGACACGACTGAAGTGACTTAGCAGCAGCAGCAGCAGAGGATACAAAACTATACTGTACCATTGCGTCCTTGCCCTTGCTCCCAAAGTGAAACTGGAATAGGAAAGAAAGAGAAAGTGGAGGACTTGTTGCACTGTTCTCAGCACTTCTCATGCATTGCTTGCAAGCACTACAATCCTATGAAGGAGGTATTGATATTATTATCATCCCCACTTCAGTTGAGAAACCAAAGAACTTTTAAGATACTTTCCATGGTCATCCAGCTGGCAAGTTGCAGTCATAACTTCAGCCCAGGTTCTGGCTCCAGAGCGTTGTCGGCTTTGATAACATGTCACAGTACTATGTTGTTCTTTAGCAGCGAAACCGTGTCTGACTCTTTGCAACCCCATGGACTGTAGCCCACCTGGTTCCTCTGTCCATAGGATTTCCCAGGCAGGAATACAGGATTAGGCTGCTATTTTGTTCTCCAGGGAATCCTCCCCACCCCGGGATGAAACCCGTGTCTCCTGCATTTGTAGGCGGATTCTTTACTGCTGAGCTACAGGGAACCCATTAAAGTACTATATCTATATTGAAATAAAGTTTACCATTCCCTTCTTGCAGCAGTTTTGAGGAAGTCAGGATTTGAACCTTCAAGAATGAGTGGGTCAAACTGATTCTAACCCCTACTGAGTACTTATTGTAGGCTTACACCAGGCATAGGAATAACAGGAGTTAACATTTTCTGAGCATTTGCTGTGTGCAAGACACTTTCGTTTTGCAAGTATTAATTTAATGCAAATACTTTAGGCAGGAGGTACTGTTATCCCATTTAACAATTTAGAAACGTGCCGTGCCCAGAGTTTGAATAACTTGCCCAGTGCAAAGATGCTTAAAATCTGGTCTCTACCCTCAGGCCAATATGGGAGTAACAAATGAAGCAGTGCACCAAATGCTGTAATGTGATATTTACAAAGTTCCAAAGGCGCTCACAGAGGAGCAGTCCCTGCAAGGAGGGGATGTGACATTTTATGTGGGATTCTGAAAGGACGAAGTGAGCGAGATTAGAGCAGGGGTGCCTGCACGCGGAAGCCCTTGGGAATGCATGAGTGAAGCCTCAATCTAAAATTCTGGGTCAGAACCAAGCCAGGTGCCCACTGCAGCGCCGGCAAAGATATGCGGTGACCGCTGTCTGTGGTTGCTCTTCTGCAGATTTCCCAACCTACAGAACCGCACATCCCAGCAGGGTCGAGAACTCAGCTTCTGCCCCCGGCTCGGGCCACAAAGAGTCCCTCCTCACCCTGGACTACGTGAGCGGCAGAGGCACACTGCGCCACGGCTAGGCTCAAACGGTAAGGGACCGTCTGGGAAGGTAGAGCGATGACTGGCGGATATGATAGATAGGTAAAGGGACTATCCGGATTGGCTGCCGCCTTCTCTGCTGTAGAAGAGCCGGGCAGGGGATCTTCGTCTAGAGAATTTTTCAGGTAAAAACGTCTGGAGCCTTCTCTTCCCGCTACAGACTCCAGTGGCGACTACCTGTCAGGTGTACGTCACGTTACCTGTTTGGAAACCAGATGTCCCTTAAGAGAATTATCCATTCTCCACGGCAGGGAGCGCCGTGCGGCCAGTGGAGCTTCTGATTGGCTGCTGTGGGATGGGGCGGGCTAGACCGGAGCCCCGGCCGCCTGGGGAGAAGCCCGGCTTCCCCGCCCTCTCGCCAGTGCAGGGAGGATGGCGCCCCCAGGTGGTCTTTTGGAGCTGTTGCCTCCCGAAGTCCTTTCTTGGCTTGCTTGATTCCCAGAGCCTTTTTAACCTAGAAAGAGAAAGACCTAGACTGGAATAGATACCAGCTAGGCATGGACGGAGGAGCCTGGTGGGCTGCAGTCCATGGGGTCGCGAAGAGTCGGGCACGACTGAGCGACTTCACTTTCACTTTTCACTTTCATGCATTGGAGAAGGAAATGGCAACCCACTCCAGTGTTCTTGCCTGGAGAATCCCAGGGAAGGGGGGAGCCTGTTTGGCTCCTGTCTGTGGGGTCGCACAGAGTCGGACACGACTGAAGCGACTTAGCAGCAGCAGCAGCAGGCTGGATGAGAATGCAGACGCTCAGGGCTGACTTCCCGTGCTGGTTTCCAGCTTTGCATTTAAGTCAGTTTCCTTTCTTTCCTGCCTGGGTCTCATCTATAAAACGGGCGTAATAATAATAACCTGCCTCAGAAGATAACTGTGAAGTTTCAGTTAATTGATACGCTTATAGGTCTCACAGTGGCAGGCACATAATAGGTACATAATGAATGATAGCTGGTGGAGGTCTGTGTACTAGTTAGGAATGAGTGTTGTGGCGTTTGAAAGACTTACCATTGATGGTCAGATTACTTTCTCTCTGTCTCTGTTTTTCATCTGTAAGGGGGACTAAACAATAGCACCTACTTAATGAAACTGTGGATTAATTGAGATAATACTGATAAAAATATCTAACATATAGTAGTTTATAAATGTTGTCTCCTATTATTATTATTCAACTATTATGATTACTCTTTCCTTTCTTCTGCCCAAAAGGTCACTTCAGCCTGAGTTGGCCCCTCTGAAAGAGGAATAGTAATTTGCCTGGAATTAGAGTCTCTAAATCTGTGACACTCATATGTATAAAGACCAGTCTTGGAAAATCTCTGCATCCAAGTCCTGCCCATCATTTTCATCATTCTTTTAGGCACTGTCGTCTTAAGCCCCAGCTGGTACCTGAGAAGAATCTTTAAAGTCATTAACATTATAATCATTAACTCTTTGGTGCAGAATTGGTTTGTCAGATTATCTTTAAAGTTGATTCAGGTGTTGAACAGTAATTTGAGGGTGGGGAACACAGAATGCAATATTGCTCTTTACAGCATTGGACCTTGCTTCTATCACCAGTCACATCCACAACTGGGTATTGTTTTTGCTTTGGCTCCATCCCTTCATTCTTTCTGGAGTTATTTCTCCACTGATCACCAGTAGCATATTGGGCACCTACTGACCTGGGGAGTTCCTCTTTCGATAT
>SJYX01024757.1:36288-95660 GCA_006410675.1 Oreotragus oreotragus | reverse complement strand
TCAGGGCAGCCTGGAATCCTTGTGAGTCATGAGAACACTGGACTGAGACTCAGAGATCTGGACTCTGAGTGTAACTTCGTCTCTCTGGTTGTGTGACTTGGGACAAGGCACTTAATATTTTCAGAGGATTGGCTTTATAGTCAGTAAAATAAAACTGAATTCTCTTGCTTGGTGCCTGGCACATAACAAGAAATCTATAAACACTAGTCATTGTTGTTTTTATTGTTATTAATTCATCTTCATAAATATGTTAAGGATTATGGGACAATGGTGTATATTAAGGTTTTTTTTTTAATTTTAATGATAATTATTATTATTGGCTGGACCACAGAGCATGTGGGATCTTAGTTGGCTGACCAGGAAGTGATCCCATGTACTCTGCAGTGGAAGCACAGAGTCTTAACCACTGTACCACTGGGGAAATCCTATTAAGTTTTTGGCTTCCAAGAATCAGGGGTACCTGAGATCACCAGGCAAGCAAGGGTGGTTTACCTTTCTTTTTCCACTTCCTCCTTGTTATTTTTCTTCTGTCTCTATTAAGAAAATCTAGCTAGCCAGGGAAGTCAAATAAATAACCTAGTTTCAAGAGGTGTTTATAATTCCTTGGATGCCTCCCTCCTCTACTATAAAACTGACCACTCCCCATCAGCTGCCTCAGATACTCCCTTCCCTTTTGGCCTGGAAGATGGGGCTCTGCCTAGAGCTTAGGGCCTGTACATGGTGGTCTCCATGTACCTCGGCAGCCCTAGAGCCCTGGAGCTCTTATTCCGATGAGGGAAGCCCAAGAGTTGAGGTGGTACTTCTGGGAGCAGGTAGTATGGGAGGGGTGGGTAGGACAGTGACATCGTTTCTAGTTATACAACATTCCTTTTTTTGTGTGATTACTATATTCACTTTACTCTGGGATGCTATATCTCTCCCATTCTGAGCATCTATGTAGAGCTATTCTCAGTTAAAAAGACAAAAGAGAATAGTGGGAAAATCTGGGGATTTTGTGTTGGGCAGACTTCCACTTGAATCTAGCCCTTTCCTGTATGATCATAGAGGAGTTGCTTATTTTCATAGTTTTCTTTTTTATACAGTGAGGGGTAATCAGAATACTACTCAGCAGCAAAAATGAATGAAGTATTGACAAATGGAATAACATGGATGAATCTCAAAATAATCATGCTGGGTATAAGATGGCAGCCAAAAATAGTATACACTGTATGATCTTGTTTGTGTAAAATTCTAGAAAATGCACACTGGTCTATAGCATCAGAAAGCAAACCAGTGGTGTGAACTGGAAAGGAGTGGAGCAAGGATAATAAAGGGTGCAAGGAAACTTTTGGAGGAGGGTTTTATAGGTGTGTATGTGTATCAAAACCTACTAAATTGCATACTTTAAGTGCCGTTTGTTGTATGTCAGTTCCTCAATAAACATCAAAATGAGGATAGTAAAGCCTATTCATAAACAGTTTTGATGTTTTAGTGAAAAAAGCATGCTAAAGTGCCAAGAATAGCACAAGCAATCAATAAAGGGCTTTTCTATTCTCTCTCATTTTCACATATTTTAAAAAGCAATAACAAAACATTAGCTTTAGCATCATATGTTTATATGACAAAGGCCTATAAGTGAGCATCAACACTTTAAGTAATAAAGGCTACAATTTTTTCCTGCTTTTATGGGGATCATAGATATATACATTAATGATTATATATATATGGGCTTCCCTGGTGGCTCAGATGGTAAAGCATCTGTCTGCAATGCTGTAGACCCGGGTTCGATCCCTGAGTCGGGAAGATCCCCTGGAGAAGGAAATGGCAACCCACTCCAGTACTCTTGCCTGGAAAATCCCATGGACAGAGGAGCTTGGTAGGCTACAGTCCAGGGGGTCGCAAAGAGTCGGACACGACTGAGCAACTTTACTTTATATATATATAATATATATATTTATTTAAGGATAATATATTTATATAAGGATAAATATATTTGATGGAGAAGGCAATGGCAACCCACTCCAGTACTCTTGCCCATGGATGGAGGAGGCTGGAGGGCTGCAGTCCATGGGGTTGCTGAGGGTTGGACACAACTGAGCGACTTCACTTTCAGTTTTAACTTTCATGCATTGGAGAAGGAAATGGCAACCCACCCCAGTGTTCTTGCCTGGAGAATCCCAGGGACGGGGGAGCCTTGTGGGCTGCCATCTATGGGGTCACACAGAGTCGGACACGACTGAAGTGACTTAGCAGTTAGCAAATATATATGAATGTATATATATATTACATTATATATATTAAATGAGACAATCATGAGAGGAACTTTGGNCCCACTCCAGTACTCTTGCCCATGGATGGAGGAGGCTGGAGGGCTGCAGTCCATGGGGTTGCTGAGGGTTGGACACAACTGAGCGACTTCACTTTCACTTTTAACTTTCATGCATTGGAGAAGGAAATGGCAACCCACCCCAGTGTTCTTGCCTGGAGAATCCCAGGGACGGGGGAGCCTTGTGGGCTGCCATCTATGGGGTCACACAGAGTCGGACACGACTGAAGTGACTTAGCAGTTAGCAAATATATATGAATGTATATATATATTACATTATATATATTAAATGAGACAATCATGAGAGGAACTTTGGACAGTGCTAGACATGTAGAAACATTCATTTTTTTGGTTTTTTTTTAACTATTATTAATCATTATTACAAATTTGATGGATAGCACATAATGAGTGATCAGTAAATACTGGTTGTAATTACAATTATTTTGTTTCTGGATTGGATGGACAGGAAATACTTTCTAGAAAATCACTGAAGTTAATTTCAAAAAAAGGTTTGCCTTTCCTGAGACTCCTTGATGATGCCGGAGTTTTGTGCTTAGTTGCTCAGTCTTGTCCAGTTCTTGGAGACCACATAGACTATAGCCTACCAGGCTCCTCTGTCCATGGGATTTTCCAGGCAAGAATATTGGAGTGGGTAGCCATTTCCTTTGTATTTGGTGACAAATCGTGACAGGAACCATCTGGAAGAAATGTAATTAATGTCCCTTTCAGTAATATAATTACTCATCATGACTGTTAATAAGATAATATGGAAGGTTTCTGATTTATTAATGGTGATCAATGATTTAGATGGGAATGGCATGCTGAGATTCACGGGGTCACAAAGAGTTGGACACGACTGAGTGACAGAACTGAACTGAACTGAAGTGGTTCCTAGTCCTAATGAAGTGGTATTAACTTTTGGGAAATAAATCTTTGCCTTGTATACAAGCAGGTCCTGAGAAACTTGTCAAAATGGAGATTTGTGATGTTTACCTATGAAGATTTTGACTTGGTAACTCTAGGATGGGCTAGGAGTTTGTATTTTATTATGCATACCCAGTTGGTTTTGATACAGATAGGCTGTAGACCGTTCTGTGTGAAGCAACTGAGAAAACATTTGAGACCTTGGACAGTTCCTAGTGATGCTAGCTCAAGATTTTCAGGACACAGGACAGCTCCTAGCATCTCTGGCTGCATACACAGTGGGAGATGAACTTCAGTTCTCTATGGGGCTTGCCCATTTTCCCAGAGAACTGAAAAACCCAGGGTCTCTTAAGTCTGCACTTTGGGAAATGAAAAGTTTTGACCACTGGTGACAAATAAGGGGATGAGTTACATGGTATACCCTGTAGTAGAAAATATTGTCAGTCCTTAACTTGGAAGTTTTGGGACAGTGGGGGTACACATAGCCTCCAGAGGGTCTGAGACTCATTTGAACTTGTAGGCAAAATTGTGAGGAGGATTGTGGACATATATTAATATTTTAATGGATGGGGAAATTAACTTTGTCTCCATTTGAGGATGGAAATATTCTGGACCAACTAGTTTGTGTACTTTTATATACCACTTATGTACTTCGATAGACCTCTTAAGATTTGTGTGGGTGACTAGAGAATTTTAAGTTCCTCCTTGTTGTTCAAGTACTAGCAGCTGTCTACATCACATTAACTATGGCAACATCAGTAAAAACAAGCATGCAAATAATCCTTGAAGGCACCCAGCTCTGACATCTCAAATCATAACTTGAAGTACTCTCAAGTGTTGTGATGGAGATCTGTTAAAGTTGGTACAGAATTGGATATATCTCATCTTGGCTAATCTGGAAACTTCATATTACTTAAATACTATCTTGCTATGGATTAATGTTGGAAATTAGGTCGTTTGGGTGATTAAGAAGGCTTTCCCCCCTGTATATCATTTGATATTTAAATGTTCTTATCTTTGATGGCTTTACACATATCCAAGTCATTGGCTATGGAGTATTGGGTTAGCTATTATTTGCAGTGGGTCAAACTGTTTCTTGCAGACAAGATAATGGCTATTAATAGAATTTCACTTAAAATACATCCCCAAAGTTAACTCTTAATAGTCGGCAAACCATCTCACATTCATCATTTGGTGGTAGTCTGTAGCTTAATGTTCTAATATATGTAAAGAGAAAGTCATTCTCTCAAAGGCTTAGTTGAATTGAATCATCTGTCCTGAAAGGTGCTGTGTTTTTGACTATGGAGAAGATGCTCTTGAGTCAGTGCCAATAAGATGAGAGCTACTCCAGTGGGAGAGAGGAGGCAGAGCTATGAGGATGCTCATCAGATCCTCAGAGACTAAGGGCATTGGGGGGGCAACTTGTGTCCATGACTCTGACGTTTTTATTTCTCTGAGGAGTAACGAGACAGAAATTATTGACTGAAGGCTCTTAGCAGCTCAGCAAACCTTCTGAACTGTCTAATTTTGGAGTAAAGATAACCCAGATAGTTTCTTTTCTTGGCTTCTGTGACACCAGCTTCTCATGTTTGATTTGTTACCTCCAGTCTCACTGGATGCTCCCTTTTCATCTCTTAACTGGCTATGTCTTCTTTGCTTGACCTGCAGTTCTTTCCTGGGTCCTTTTTTCTAGCTATGCTGTCTCCCTGGTGGATTCCATTTAGTTCCATTATGGTAATACCATCTGCATGCAGATGACTCCAAAATGTTAGTCTCCAGTCTTGACCTTCCCTTGAGCTGCAGGCTCATAAATCAAACTGACTACTTGATGTCATCCTGCCTCCCTGAGTTGGATATCTAATGGCATCTTAAAGGTAATGGGCCCACACTGTACTCTTTATTCTCATCTTTTCCCTCTCCCTAAACTGTTCTTTTCCAAGTTTCTTCCTCGAAAAATAGTATCATCTCTTCCCAGTTTTTAAAGATAAAAACCTGGGGGGTCATTCTACTCTTTTCCTCACTTGTCACATCCAGTTAGTCAGTTTCATCTCAAATATACATCTCCAGTATATTCACTTTCCATTTCTACAGCTATCACCTTCAGGTTAAACAACCAATATCTCTCATCTGGGCCATTTCAGTGGTCTTTTAACTAGCCCCTCAGCTTTCATTTTTGTTTTACTCTAATCCTTTCTCTAAGCAGCATCCAAAATAAATGATAAATTGAATCATATCATCTCCCTTCATAATACTTACCAATAACTTCTCATTGAATTTAGTATACAATTCAGACTTCCTTCTTTCCATGGCCTTTAAAACCCTACATGATGCCATCATGTCATTTCCCTAACTCACTTCCTTATATTCTCTCTTGCATCCTCTGCTCCAGCCACATCACCTCATTTCAATTCCTTAAATACAGCAAATTTATCCCTACCTCAAAGCCTTGGCACTTATTTTTTCTTTCTGGAACACTCATATTCAAGAACTGTACATGACTGCCTCCTTCTCAATATTCAGGCTTCAGCTCCAATGTTATTTTCACAGAGAGATCGTTTATTCATGACAGAGAGATCATTCACTAATTTTTCCTTCAGTCACTATCTCTCTGGTCTCCTGGCTTAATCTTAGTATTTATCATGTACTAGGTATAAATTTTATGTCACATATTCAGATAAGCGAAAAGTGGTAATTTACTGGCTCTTATTGGATTCGCTGGTGGCTCAGATGGTAAAGAATTTGCCTGCAATGCACGAGACCTGGGTTCAACCCCTGGGTTGGGAAGATCCCCTGGAAAAGGGCATGGCAACCCACTCCAGTATTCTTGTCTGGAGAATCCTATGGACAGAGGACCCTGGTGGACTATAGTCCATGGGGTCGAAAAGAATCAGACACGACTGAGCGATTAAGCACAGCACTGTGCAGTAATAATCACAGTAAGCTAACTACTGTCACAGACAGCCTTAAATTTCAATGGCTTAGCCCAATAAAGTTGATTCCTATGCATGGCACAGTCCCATGTAGGGTGGGAGATTATGGGAGTGGGGATTGGGGAAGGGGTATCTGATCTTGCCCACTTTGATCTCTCTGCAGTGGCTGAAGGCTTCCGTCTCTGCTGCCATCAGTCACTGAGCCAGGCATGCTACTCTGGCATTTAATCTGTCCACACCAGTCATCTAGCATCCTTTTTGTTCAAGGCAAGTTGCCTCTCCTGGTCCATCAGTGCTCTCTCAAACAGCTCTGTACCCTTCCTGAGGTTAGGGAAAACCTTCTGATGCTCTCCTGCACCATTCTGTGCTGAAGGAGCTTGGCGGGTATGGTAGGCGGGTGCGGCAGGTGGAGGGCAGCTGTAGTGATTTTTTTCTGCATGAGCATGCCAGCCTCCATTCTGTTCTGCTGAGGACATCCCCGCTGTGTGAGACATTTCTTGAAGTTTTAAGAAATTCTCTGCTCTTATTCCTGATGCTAAATTAGGGGGTTTCATCCACACCCAACTGAAATTTCTTTTCTGAGAGGGGTCAGGAGGAAGGGCCTCTATCTCAGGGACCATCACCAACAATTTTCTCTCTAGCTTTTGTATACCAATTTTGAAGCTCTTTCCTTCAACTCCAAAAAAGCTTTTGATCTCTCTGTGTGGCGAGAAGACTGACCATCTCAACTCTTCTCTTTCCAAACAGTGTTTACAAATAAACTCTATGCCCTCTTCTTCCAGGCTTTGCCTTCTTGCCATGCAAAGCCAAGCTTATTGAAATGAAACAAAGCAAGACAATGTGATACAAAGCTTTCTTCCAACATCTTGCTTTTCAATGCTATTGTCTCTTCTATGTATAAAAAAGTCTACATGTACACTCAGAGCCACTGAGAACAGTGCCAGTACAAAGGGACCGCTGCTTCCTAAAGGACTCTAGGGAAGCAAAGGATGGTGTTGGCTGTGGAAACCTCAGTGAGGGTCTCAAAGCACTACTTTCCGCTACACCTTGTTGCATATGAGCTCTCTTCCTCTCAAGAAAATATCTCCATTAAGAGCAAAGGCCTTGACGATCTTGTTTACTTGGGGCCTAAAACTGCTTGTGCGAAGCAAATATTTGTTACCTAAGCAATTTGGCTCAAACTGAAAAGTGGTAATGCACCTCTTGCAAGGCAGGAGACCTGGGTTCAATCCTTGTGTTGGGAAGATCCCCTGGAGAAGGAAATGACAACCCACTCCAGTATTATTGCCTGGAGAATTCCATGGACAGAGACGCCTAGAGGGCTACAGTCTGTGGGGTTGGAAAGAGTCAGACATGACTGAGTGACTAACAATTTACTATGATTAATTAATTAATATTTGTTGAATGCATGGAAAAAGAGGCTTTGGTATTTTTCTGAGCTTCAGTTTAGGTTAGAACTTCTGTCCACCCATCTCTTCCTTTTTCTGTACTCCTTAAAATGATTTGAATGACCTTGAATTACCAACCTAATGTGTTGACATGGGAGGAGGAGCTCTTAGCAGACCCTCTCTTTAGACTCAGTCATATAAATACTCCATAAACTGAATTCATGCCCTTTTCTGAACCACAGTTAGCAGGAGGGGCAGCTGGATTGCTAATACAGACCTTAAGAGGGTCCCTTCTAATGATAAGAACCGAAACAAAATGAGGATTTTTTTATCCAAAAGTTAATGTAATTTAAGAAGATAGAATTAAAATATACCCAGGCATTATTCTGTGACATATTTTTCACATTATTTTAACTTCTGTAGCATGAAAATAGTTTGGGCATGGCAGTCATCTTACACAGATCAGAATGACTTAATAAAATGCCATTATGTATCATTTAAAGGAAGTAAGTGCTTTATGAAGTTTGGAGGAAGAAAAAGGAAGAAAATCTATTTCTTTTGAGGCTAAGATTTCACTCCCTAGTCACAAGCAGACCCTAATATGCAGCTCTCCCTTCTTCTCCAAGGCCCACCTCCTAAAGCGCCTTCCGCGTGTCCAGCCTTCCCAGGCCAGCCAGCTATTGCCATTTCTCCATCACCTTGGCCATGTGACTCCCTCATCCATTCTTCTACTCTAGGACTCAGCCTCAGTTCCAGCTGCTCTTTGACACTCTACTTCTTCCTCCCCATCAGAGTCAACTGTTTCTTTTCCAGTAGCATGCTTTTTATACCTCTGTGTAACATGTGTTTCGCTATCCCTTGAGTTCCAGTAGGTGAGGGCCATGTGGTTCTCTCTTCCTGGCCTGCAAGCCTTTTGAAGACACTCCATTCACCGTGCTCCCTACAGCACTGTGCCCTCCATAGGTGCTTGGTTATTAACGCTGCCACTGAACTGACTTAGCTGTCACATTCTAGGCACCGTCTAGACCCCTTATATAGCTAGATAAAGTTCTCTATTTGTGACTAAACAAAAGTCAATTTTTTTCCCTTTTCCTTTTTTTTTTGCAGCTATCTTTTTAAAAAAATACTTTTTATTTTGTATTGGAGTATAGCTGATTAACAAACAATGTTGTGATAGTTTCAGGTGAATAGGATAACAGGATAACTCCACTTTACCATGTTGTCAGAAGGATCAAATGAGATGAAATGCAGAGCATGGTGGCTGGTAAGTAGTAACCAATCAATAAACAAAGGCCATTTTTTTTTTTTTACTTAAAAAAACCTTTTTATTTTATGTTGAAGTATAGCAGATTAATAATGTTGTGATAGTTTCAGGTGGACAGCAAAGAAACTCAGTCATACATAAACATGTATCCATTCTCCCCCCAAATCCCCTCTCAACCAGGCTGCCACTTGACATTGAGCAGAGTTCCGTAAGCTTTAGAGTAGGTCCTTGTTGGTTATCCACTTAAAGTATAGCACCATGTACATGTCCATCCCCAATTCCCTGACTGTCCCGTCCCCCCATCTTTCCCCACAGCAACTATGAGTTTGTTCTCTAAGCCCGTGAGTCTCTTTCTGTTTTGTAAGTTCATTTATATCATTTTTACAAAAGTCAATTTTGCATCATTAGTTTCAGTTACACAGACAGGTTTTACTTCAATAGTGCAAGACATGTCTTTTTCTTTTTTTCTTCTTTAAATTTTATATGCTGGACGTACATGGATGACTTTGCTTTTTGATTATATGTCATCCCTAGCTATATTTGGGGCTTCTCAGGAGGCACTAGTGATAAAGAATCTGCTTGCCAGTACAGCAGACTCAAGAGACACGGGTTTGATCCCTGGGTCAGGAAGACCCCCTGGAGAAGGGAATGGCTACCCACTCCAGTATTCTTGCCTGGAGAATCCCATGGACAGAGGAGTCTGGTCCTCTGAGCTATAGACCATGGGGTCACAAAGAGTTGGAAATGCAGAGGAAATTTCTGCCCTGTACTCACTGTTCAGAAATGAGGTGAATCCTTTATGCACATGAACACATAGAGACACTTCTTCCAGTTTGGTGGAAGTGGGTAGGGGTGTAAATTTTCATCTGTGTTCACCCTCTGCCATCTTAGTTTGAACTGCTTTATCAGGCAGAGTCCCTTTGGTTATTCATTGGTTACATATTTATTGAGTACCTTCTATACATAATACTCTTCTTATTTTCTATATTTACTCTTGGCATAATCTAGCATGAACCATCCACTTTTGAAGGGATTAATTTCTTGCCAAATACAGCCATACATCGACTATGTCAACTTAATTAAGGAATTGCCAGTGGCTAAAAAGGACAATCCCTGAAATCTCAGTGGTTGAGCCAATAGGAGTTATTCACATAAGCACACTTCAGTACAGGTATTTTGTGTAGTGGTTCAGGGACCCAGGCTCTTTCCATTTTGCGGCTCTTCTGTTTCTTTGGGTTTCAGAGTCCTTTGCCATGAGGGCAGGGCAGAAGCTGTGTGGAATATTTTTATAGCCCAGGCCTCTCAGGTGGCACTGGTGGTTAAGAATCTGACTGTCAGTGCAGAAGATGCAAGAGGGTTAGATCCTTGTGTCGGGAAGATGCCCTGGAGAAGGAAATGGCAACTCGCTCCAGTATTCTTGCTTGGAGAATCCCATGGACAAAGGAGCCTGGTGGGCTACAGTCCATGGGGTTGCAAAGAGTTGGGCTTGACTGAACATGCATGCTTGCTTTCTTGAACTATAGTACATCATAGCTCACAATCCACTGTCTTGAAATCCATCACATGGCCTCACTAAGAGGCAAGGGGGAGTGTGATAGAGAATGTAGTCTCTGAGCAGCCACTTCCTGGAAACAACTCTAGCCATATGGACTGGGGCAAGAATGTTTAGTCTCTTCTGTTATCCAGGGTGAAGGGTGGAGCCAGGGAGGTCTGTCTTCTCAGAGCCAAGCTTCTGGACTCTGTTCCTCTTGTCTCCCTCTATGATCCTCCTTTCACTTCCTCCCAGTCCCTGTAGGTGCCCAGGCATCTGTCCTTCATCTGAAACTACTCTTACGAAGGAAGTGATGGTTCTATTAAAGTCTCAGTGACAAGCGAGGCTCCATCTAAGGCTGCTTGCATTTTAACAGAAGAAAGCCTCTGTTTGATATAAGTAAAAAAATATGAGGCTCTAATAAGGGAATCTGAAGGCATGTGAGGTATTTTGGGGGAGCAAGAAGCATGCAGTCCCTAAAATTAAACCACATGTTAGATCTAACCGTGTCTTTCTGTGCAAGCCCCCAAAACCACAGGGCTCTGAAGCTTGGGATAGATTTCTTTATTCTTCCATTTAATTTGGAAACTTTCCATAAAGACAGGCTGTGATGGGCTAAATTTTGTACCCACCCCCTTGCCTTAATGCATATGTTGGAGTTCTGACTCTAGGTATCCAGAATGTGACTCTTTGGAGATAGGGTCTTAAGAGGTGATTACATTAAAATGAGGGTGCTAACTCCAGTACTTTGGCCACCTCATACGAAGAGTTGACTCATTGGAAAAGACTCTGATGCTGGGAGGGATTGGGGGCGGGAGGAGAGGGGACGACCGAGGATGAGATGGCTGGATGGCATCCCGGACTCGATGGACGTGAGTCTGAGTGAACTCCGGGAGTTGGTGACGGACAGGGAGGCCTGGCGTGCTGCGATTCATGGGGTCGCAAAGAGTCGGACACGACTGAGCGACTGAACTGAACTGAAGTGAGGGGGTTTTCTGGTTCTAATCCAGTCTCACTGGTGTCCCTGTAAGAATGGGGAGAGTGGGATACACAGAGAGCCTGCAGGGTGCGTGTGCCAAGGGAATACCACATGAGGTCACAGCAAGAGGGCAGCCACCCGCGCGTCAGAAAGACAGGGCTCAGAAGAACCCAAGCTGGCCGATACTTTGATCTTGGTCTTCAGCCTCTAGAACTGTGAGAAAGGTTTCTGTTGTTTGAAAGCCACCTGATCTGGGGGCTTCCCTGGTGGCTCTGTGATAAAGAATCCGTCTGCCAGTGCAGGAGACACTATTTTGATCCTTTGTCCAGGGAGATCCCATATGCCGAGGAGCAGCTAAGCCTGTGTGCCACAGCTAAGAGCCGGAGCTCTAGAGCCCGGGAACTGCACCTACGGAGCCCATGGGCTGCAACTAGTGAAGCCCGTGTGCCGTGGAGCCCGGACTCTGCAACAAGAGAAGCCCCTGCAATTAGAAGTGCTGCAGCCAGAGAAAAGCTGTGCAGCAGTGAAGACCCAGCACAGCCAAAAATAAATAAACGATTTAAAAATTGTTTAAAAAGAGGAGTTAAAGCCACCTGATCTGAGGTATGTTATTATGGCAACCTGAGAAAACCAGTACATGGATTCCCCCATTTTTGTATGTGGATCGGTGTTTTTAAGTGTGATAGGCAGCCAGGAGGAGGTTTGGGAGTAAGGACCCTTGGCTACAAAATAATCAGAGATGAGCCAAAGAGCTTAACAACCAAGAGTGAATGGATTCCATGTTTCCTTGAGAAGTCCAGGGTGTGATCTGTTAGATAGTCTCCAGAATAGTGAACTGGTAGTGTCAGCTCTGAATTAACAACTCTAAAACATGCCCAGATAAATTTGTGCTTAATTCCATTTGTGTTTCTGTAGACTGATTTAAGTTACATGCGCGTAATGGAAGATTCCTGCAAAATGCTTTAACACATGGAAAAGAGAAATTCTGGGTAAATATTAGTCAAAAACTTCTTGCTCTTGTCGTTCAGTCGCTCAGTCATGTCTGACTCTTTCCGACCCCACGGGCTGTAGCACACAAGGCTTCCCTTTTCTTCACCATCTCCCGGAGCTTGCTCAAACTCACGTCCATCAAGTCGATGATGCCATCCAATCGTCTCCTTCTCTGTTGCCTCCTTCTCTGCCTGCCCTCAGTCTTTCCCAGCATCAGGCTCTTTTCCAGTGAGTTGGCTCTTCACATGAGGTGGCCAAAGTGTTGGAGCTTCAGCTTCAGCATCAGTGCCCAGCTAGCAATATGTAACTGGCTGATTCAAAGTTAAGGTGGCACTGTGGTCAGCACAGTCAGTCTGGAGCCTTGAACTGCCTTTTTTTTTTCTGCCTAAGTAGGAATAGCCTCCAGTCTTTGTTCCCTCTTGCTTCTGAAACTCAGCAATTGCCAACGTATTTTTTTAGCACCCAGAGCTGAGTTCAGGGCTTGAAAATGCCCTAGGGCCTGCCAATGCTGGGTTGGCCAAGGGTTTCTCCTTTCTTGCAGACACATCAGTGGCTCTGGGGCCTTTTCCAGGAAGCAGTGTTCAAGAATTCAAACCCAATCACAAATCCCCTGTGGGTGAACAGGAGAAAGCAGGCATCTGGCATCCAGAGATAGGAAACAGAAGCGACATTGTGCTGTCAAGTTGCTTTCTACAGTTCTTTGTTAGAATTCAGCTCTCTTTATCTTAAGAACCAGTCATGAGCTGCTTAATTTGAGATTTTTGGAAAGCAAATCATCCTTTGGCAAAAAGGGGGAAAATGTGTCAACCATCTGGCTAAATCAAAGGCATCAGTACTGGGGAGCGAGCTTGTGCACAGAAAGGTGGCAGTGTAGGGGGGAGGAAAAGCCCTGAGCTGGGGTTCTAGTTCACCACCCTGCCACCAGCTGCTGACATGTCCTGGCTAATCACTTAACCTTGTATTTTCTTCACCTGTTGGAACAGCATGAGTCTCTGTGGTGCTGAGCCATTAGGAGACTTTGCTGCTGCTGCTGCTAAGTCGCTTCAGTCGTGTCCGACTCTGTGTGACCCCATAGACGGCAGCTCATCAGGCTCCCCCGTCCCTGGGATTCTCCAGGCAAGAACACTGAAGTGAGTTGCCATTTCCTTCTCCAATGCGTGAAAGTGAAAAGTGAAAGTGAAGTCGCTGAGTCGTGTCTGACTCTTCGCGACCCCATGGACTGCAGCCCACCAGGCTCCTCTGTCCATAGCATTTTCCAGGCAAGAGTGCTGGACTGGGGTGCCATTGGCTTCTCCGGGGACTTTGCTAACCCCATGTAAACTGTTTGCCACCACTTATTTGCAAAGGGCCTAAGACAAAAGGGCTTCTTTTCTGTCCATAGCTGGGATTCCAGCATTTATAGACGTGTCTGATGGATTGATGTGTGTGCACATGTGTCTGACTGACGTCCTATTCTAGGGGATTGAGGGAAGCCAGTGTCAGAGAACTCAGCATAAGGGGCTGGGCAAGGAGAACTTGATTTTAAAATGAGACATGAGTGTCTGGGGACAATATGGCAGCCGACTCTCGAGTTCATCTAGACCCAGCCATCCTACCACAAGGGGGTTTTGTGTGTGAATTTTTAAGTGCTGTATTGGGACGCTCCTGGTGGTTCAGTGGTTACAAATCTGCCTGTCAGTACAGGGGACAAAGGTTCAATCCAGGTCTGGGAAGTAGGATTCCACGTGTCTCAGGGCAGCTATGCCCACGAGCCACATCTACTGAAGCCTTCGCACCCTAGAGTCTATGCACTGCAACAAGAAAGGCCACCACAGTGAGAGGCCTGCACACTGCACCCAGGGAAAGCCTGCAGACAGCAGTGAAGAGCTAGTGGAACCAAAAAGAAACAAAGCAATAAAGTGCGGTATCAATAAACACTTGCAGGGGACGCTTCCTCCCACAGCCAGGTGTGACACAGAAGGAACGATACCCTTCTCATTTTGGAAGAAGGGTGTGCTCTTCCAAGGTGTAGGGCCAACTCTTAAGTCCATGGCACCATCAGAGGATGGGAACCATGGCAGTGGCCATGATCACAGAGCTAAGTCATGATTCCATATAAGCATCCTGAAAATTACAGGGAAACTTGGAGGGTAACCAGTACAAGGTGAGACTTCCTGTCAGCAGAAAGAGGCTTGGAGTTTTTCAAGTTTCAGTTCAGTTCAGTTGCTCAGTCATGTCCGACTCTTTGTGACCCCATGGACTGCAGCAGGCCAGGCTTCCCTGTCTATCACCAACTCCCGGAGCCTACTCAAACTCGTGTCCATTGCGTCAGTGATGCCATCCAACCATCTCATCCTCTGTCATCCCCTTCTCCTCCTGCCCTCAGTCTTTCCCAGAATCAGGGTCTTTTCCAAAGAGTTGGTTCTTCATATCGGGTGGCCAAAGTACTGGAGTTTCAGCTTCAGCATCAGTCCTTCCAATGACTATTCAGGACTGATTTCCTTTCAGATTGACTAGTTGGATCTCCTTGCAGCCAAAGGGATTCTCAAGAGTCTTCTTGACTCCAGAGTTCAAAAGCATCAATACTTCAGTGCTCAGATGACTACTGGAAAAACCATAGCTTTCATGAGATGGACCTTTGTTGGCAAAGTAATGTCTCTGCTTTTTAATATGATGTCTAGGTTGGTCATAGCTTTTCTTCCAAGGAGCAAGCATCTTTTAATTTCATGGCTGCAGTCACCATCTGCAGTGATTTTGGAGCCCCCCAAAATAAAGTTTCTCACTGTTTCCATTGTTTCCCCATCTATTTCCCATGAAGTGATACGACCAGATGCCATGATCTTCGTTTTCTGAATGTTGAGCTTTAAGCCAACTTTTTCACTCTTCACTTTCACTTTCATCAAGAGGCTTTTAAGTTCCTCTTCACTTTCTGCCATAATGGTGGTGTCATCTGCATATCTGAGGTTATTAATATTTCTCCTGGCAAAGTTGATTCTAGCTTCTGCTTCATCCAACCCAGTGTTTCTCATGACGTACTCTGCATATAAGTTAAATAAGCAGGGTGACAATATACAGCCTTGACATACTCCCTTCCCAATTTGGAACCAGTCTATTGTTCCATGTCCAGTTCTAACTGTTGCTTCTTGACCTGCATACAGATTTCTCAAGAGGCAGGTCAGGTGGTCTGGTATTCCCATCTCTTGAAGAATTTTCCAGTTTATTGTGACCCACACAGTCAAAGGCTTTGGTATAGTCAATAAAGCAAAAGTAGATGTTTTTCTGGAACTCTCTTGCTTTTTTGATGATCCAGTAGATATTGACAATTTGGTTTCTGGTTCCTCTGCCTTTTCTAAGTCCAGCTTGTACATCTGGAAGTTCACAGTTCACGTACTGTTGAAGCCTGGCTTGGAGAATTTTGAGCATTACTTTGCTAGTGTGTGAGATGAGTGCAATTGTGTGGTAGTTTGAACAGTCTTTGGCATTGCCTTTCTTTGGGATTAAGTTTAGGTGGATTAAACATTCAGTTTCCACATAATGGGATGTGTTGGAAACATGACTTTTGAACTCAATTCTAGTTCTCATCTTCAGTATTTCTCAGAACCTGAGGACAATCCAAAGAAATCCTCACAATGATCACAATAATAGAGATAACGATCATTTGTTGAGGCGCTCGCCTTGTGCCAGGCACTGTGATGAGTGACATTCACAGTGAATCTGAAGGGTGAGTGGCAGTACACCCATTTTAAGATGAAGAATCTGGTGAGAAGTTGATTTCTCAGACTCAGACAGTGAGCAATGGTATTCAGATATGTCTGCTCCCAGATCTTAAGCTCTCTCTACTCTACCACAGCACAAGAGATGCTTTAGAATGGCCTTTTCACCATGTTTGACTGGATGCTCAGAAGTTGTGGCCATTCCCAGACAGCTGCCATGTCAGAACCCTGAGCTGAGGATCTTAGTGACAGAGATGAGCCAGGGTAAGCCAGCGCACAACCTTGCCATCATGCGTGAGGCCACGCTGCAGGCTCTGCGGCACTGCCCTGGGGCAGGGGGCAGGTGGACGTGCCCGCACTGAATTACATTTCTGAGCACTTTTGTCATCATGACTGAACATAAGTGAAGTGGTGAAATGGAAAGAAAATAACAACAACAGTGACAATGGCGAAAATAACACCTAGCATTTATCCAATATCATTACATGCTAAGAACTGAACAAAACACCTTATCAGTCTCTCTTTTAATTCTCACACCTTCATGCGTTGATTGCTAATATCATTATTTTAAAACTGAGGAAACAGAGGCTCAGGGAGATTAAACCAGGTTGTTTGATGATAAACTGCATAAGTGGGAGGCAGACCCAGGCCTGACCCAGGTGAGTGAAACTCCAAAGGCTTGGTGCAGAAACAATGCCGTGAGCATTTCTCTAGAACACCTATGCTTGGTGTCCTCTTCCCCCGCTTCTGAATCCCCCACATCTCCCTCTTGCTCTACATGTGGGACTTTTCCCCTCACCCCTGAAAGATCACTGGGCTCTAGGGAAACTCCAACTGTTTCCTCCCTAGTTATAACCCTGTTGGAGGCACTGTTTTCAGTTGCTTGCACTTTAGAGCTGCAGAGGGAAAAGTTGAGGTATGTTGGTATTATTTTAAAATGTTTCTGCTATCATCACTGTTTGTATTTACTCATATAGTAATTGGTCACAGAAAAAAAAACCAGGTGATTTTTTTTTTGTAACCCCAAGAGGAGCTGAACAGCTTTTATCTTGGTTGATTTAACTACAATAAGTGCAGTGAAGTCATTGTGGGTTAAATATTACAAAATGCAATTTCCTATAGCAAATAACAATGATTGGTAAATGTAATATCCTACAATTGGCAGTTCAATGAGTTTTATAGTTAGAGTTTCAAGGTTAGAGGTTGTATAATAATTAACCATTATAGTTAATACCAAAAGCCCACAAAACACCTTTGTGTACGAACTACTGAATTTTATGGTGACAAAATATAGAAAAAGTATAAATCTGATAAAAAAGCATTCTTTCCCTCCAATCTAGCTTATGTTTGTATTCTTAGTGGCTTCAAGTTAAGTGACTGGTAAATATTTTCCAGTTCTTTCCTTATCTATGTAACAAAGTGTAATTATTAGCTCTGTACAGAGTGTTCTCAAAGTCTCATGTCAACTTCTTAATCTACCAAAGTTCTTCTATTAAAAAATTTGTGGCCTTTAGAAAACATTTTATTTTTATTTTCTCCCCAGCTTGTTGAGATATAGTTAACATATAATTTTGTGTAACCTTAAGGTTTGCAACATGATGATTTGATATATTTATATTAATATATTATAAAATGATTACCACAATCAAGGTTAGTTAACTCCTCTATCACCTCAAATAATTACCTTTTATTGTGGTGAGGACATGTAAGAGCTGCTCTTTTAGCAACATTCAAGTATACAGTATTGTTAATTATAGTCACCAAATTGTACCTTAGGTCCCCAGAGCTTTAATTTTAGTCAGTGGCTAATTAAATAACCTAGAGTCTTTAATTTTTATTTCTGTAGTGTAAATTTAAGATATTTTTACTTGCTTCTTGAGAAACAATAACTTTGATCCCCACATTAAGGAGTTTTGAGAGTTACCCAAGGAGAAGTATTATTATTTTTCTGTGGCAGGACAGGGAATGACTTCTTTTATGGTTTCTGAAGTCAGGATATCCAGAGATCCTTCCTGATGCTGGCCCAGCAGGTCATGCAGTATGAGTCCTGTGTTCTCAAAGCTTAAACATTGTGAACAGAAAGCACAGGTGACCATGTGCAGAGGTTGGGAACATCAGTGATGATGTGCACGGGGTTGCCATAGGCTTGCGTGAGCCAGAACATGAAGCAGACGGGACTGCTGAGTCCCAGGAGAGTGCCCATACAGGCTTGAGTTTCTTGATACTTTACTCCTTTAATATATTGTGTAAAAAACTATATTGATTGTGTAAGCTAGACACTTTGCTAGTATTATGGATATAAAAGTAAGTATCCTCAAGTGATTTACAGTTTAATGGGGAAAATAGATAATTATTAATAAGTGACCAGTTATGAAAAGGTGTGCTAAGTGTCATGATACAGAAGGTTAATGATATTGGGAGAACAAAGCAGGAGCATTCAAGCCTCATCAAATGAAGGTCAGGAAGTAGCATTATCTGAGATTTGATGAGTGAGAAGAGGGTTGCCTGTTGAGGGAGAAGTTGAGAGATGAGGGTTCCTTACAGTGAGTTCTTGAAGAGCAAAAGATCAATGGTCGTCGGGAGGAAGTAGCTGTTGGGTGTAACATAGGGAAGGGAGGAGGAGATTAGGCTGGAGAGATAGGTCAGGCCCCATCAGAGGCCATGGTAATGTTAGACTTCATTTGAAAGATGCTGAAAAATTACTGAAGGGTTTTAAGATAGAAAATGGTGTGGTGAGGGTCACATTTTAGAAAATTTCAGTAAGACTGAGCTCTTGAAAGACTGAATTAGAAGGGGCACAGTTAGGGACAGAGAAACCAGTTAGGAAGTGACTGGAGATTTCCAGCTGATAGATGCTGGGGGTCTGGTCTAAGGCAGTGTCACTAGAAATGAAGATAGTTTGAAGGACTTTGAGAAGGCGAAATAGATGTGGTGAGAAATTTAATGTGGATGTGAGGAAGGAGAAGAGCCAAGGGTGGCTGGTGTGTGAAAGTGTTGTATACATTTTCAAGAACAAGCACGAGGCAGGAGGATGATAGTTCAGTTTTGGACCTGCTGAATTTGGGTCCTAGTGGGACAAGTGGGATTGTTGAGTAGGAGGTGGGTTCATGGGTCTGGAGCTTGAGAGAGTGGTGTGGGCGGGTGATATAGATGGTAACTAAAATAAGGGGAGAGAGCGATGTGGGCAGGTGAGACAAATGGTAACTAAAATAATGGGAGAGTGTATGAAGGGAAAAAGAGAAGTGAGTCTAAGGAATGAACTTTTGGGTGACAGGCAGAAGAAGAGGAAGGTCCTGTGATTCGAGAGTAGGAGGAAAACTGTGGGAGCCTGGGCTGTGGTAAAGAGTGTTCGGTAAGGGAGAGGCTAACAGTATCAAATGATAAGGATGACTCAGCTAAAATAAGGAGTGAAGAGTGCTGGTAAGAGTCAGCACAGAGGTGGGCATCGGCACCTTTGGTAAGAGCGGTTAAAGTGAGTGGTGGGCCAGATGCCAGATTCTTGTGGGAGGAGGAGTGGAAAGGAGCGGAATTGGAGGCAGGGAGCGTAAGCACACTCCTTCAGGAGGAGAAGAACTATATTCTGAAGAAGCCACAGGGCTAAAGGAGCCTCTTAATGGGAAGCAGCCAGTAGATGAGAAAGTTTGAAGAGGTAGGAAAGAGATGGGATAATCAATCAAATGAAGTGAACGTGGGTGGTATCCAGAGACCAAGGGGTGGGGCTGGTCTAAAGCAAGGCAGACCTTTGTACCGTGGGTGTGAAGGAGGCAGATATGAATACAGATGTGAGCATTTTGCAGACGTGGGAGCCAGGAGCTGTGAAATGCAAGCGAGAGTGGTGGTCTTCTACTTGTGGGCTGATGTTAAAGAACATACCTCCTCATTTCTTTTCATGCACTTCATGAAACATTGTCAGAGATGCGACCAATGAGCTTTCCTATGATGCTTATCTTCTGTTGTTTTTGCTGTTGAAGCAGATCCTCCTGATTAAGAAAACGAGATGGGAGAACTCTGTAAGCCATAACCCCTTAGTTCTAAGTGAAAAAAGTTAAGGGTCTTGGCAAATCCGGGGATAGCGGCAGTTAATATATGGCCTTCCAGGCTGGCTGGCCCTCCTTTGGCTGCCAGCTTAGTTTAACACCTGCCAGGATGTCAGTCATATGGGCTAAAGTAGACGGTAACCACTGACACTCAACCTTCTACCATTTAGCTTTAGCCAGAACATCTTAAAGATCAAATGAGATAATACTTTTAAAAACTCTTTGAAAATTGTAGATAATTAGAAATATAATGGCCTTAAATGATTATGTGAGGCAATATAAAGTGGTAGAAAACAGTTCTATAGAAATTACTTGTATGATTTTATTTGGGTGCCTGCCTTTACCTCACGGAAACCCTTCACACTGAGCTTCTCATTTCTAAAGTGGCCTTTTTCTACCAGTCCTGTAGAATTATTGTCAGTGTTCAAGGCAGTGGTTTTCAGTGTGGCTGATCTTTCCATTGGGAGTAATTTTGGAGTGAGCAGGACACATTTTCGTTGTTGTAATAATGGGGAAATGATGGTCTTTGGTGGGGTGGAGAGATTCAGGAATTTTGAGCATCTCACATGCATTTGATGATCCACAGAGAATTTTTCTGGATTGAATGGTAGTTGCATGTTTAGATTTTTTAAGAAAATGTTTTCCATCTCTCCGGATACAGTATTGTAAAGTAAAATAAAGTTAAAAAAAAAAGTTTTAAAAAAGAAAAAAGAAAATGTTTTCCAGAGAGTCTATGTCATTTTGCTTCTTCAGTAGCAGTGTATGAATGATCCAGTTTCTCTACAGTCTTGTCAGCATTGGATGTTGTTACTATTTCTTATTTTAGTCATTCTGATAGATGTGTAAATATATCTAATGTAGTGCTAGTTTACATTTCCTTAGTGGCTAGTGATGTGAAAATCTTTTTGTGTGCCTATTTGCCATCTGTATGTCTTCCTTGGTGAAATATCTATTCAAGTCTTTTCTTTGTTTTCTAATTGGATTATTTATTTCTTTAGGGTTACAGTTGAGAGTTTTTTTGTATATTCTAGATACTAGTCCTTTGCTGGATATGTGGTTTGCAAATATTTTCTCCCAGAATGTAGCTTGTCTTTTCCTCCTCTTAAAGAGTTTTTTGTTCAGTAAACTTAAAAATTTTGATGAAGTCTAATTTATTGACTTTTTTTCCTTTTATGGATTCTGCTTTTAGAATCAAGTCGGAGCATTTTTTGCCTAACTCTGGATCCTGAAGATTTTCTCTTTTCTTTCTAATGTTTATAATTTCATGATTTATGTTTAAGTCTGTGATCCATTTTAAATCAATTTGTGTGAGGTATAAGACTTAGGTCAGGGTTCTTTTTTTTTTTTGGACCTATGGATGTCCAATTTCTCCAGCACTATTTGTTGGGTTCTTTTTGCTCCTTTTCAAAAATCATTTGGGCATATTTGTGTGGGTCTATTTGTGCGTGTTTTACTCAATTCCATTGATCTGTGTGCTTCTATCTCCACTAGTACCATTCAGTCTTAATTATGGTAGCTATATAATAAGCCTCAAAGATGAGTAGATGGATTCCTGCCACTTTATTTTCTTTCTCAGAATGCTTTATCTATTCCAATACATGGTCTTTCTGTATACATCTTAAGAATAATGTTTTCTATAGACACAAAAATATCTTTCTGGGGTTTTGATAGTAATTGAAACTGTATGTCAATTTGGGGGAAATGAGCAACTATGTAGAGTCTTACAACCCATGGCCATGCTATGTCTCCCTATTTATTTAGATCTTCTTTGGTTTCTGCCATCAACATTATATGTAGGTTCCAGCATAGAAGTGTGGTACATGTTTTGGAAGATTTATACCTAAGTATTTCATTTTTGAGTGACTTTAAATGGTATTGTATTTAAAATTTTGGTATTCACATGTTCATTGCTAGTATGTAGAAATACAGTCAATTTTTGTAGACAAAATTATATTACTTTTTTGCTAATTATATTTTGTTACTTTTTTTCATGCTAATTATATTACTATATTGCTTACATTGTATCCTATAACCTTCCTGAACTTGAGGAGATAGTTTGTCAGTTTTTTTTTTGATTTTCTATATAGGTAACTATGTTACTGTAAAATAGGGATGGTATGATTTCTTTCTTTCTGATCCATTTACCTTTTACTTTATTTTCTTGTCATGATACTTTGGCTAGAACTTCTTTAAGTGTATTAGCTATAAGTGTATTGTAGGTGTTCTTTATCAAGCTTAGGAAGACCTTCTCTATACCATTTTTCTGAGAGTGTTTTTTTTTTTTTTTAAAGTCATGAATGGGTGTTGACTTTTGACCAGTATTTTTTCTTGTTCACAGATGTAATCATATATTTTTTTCTTTTTTAGCCTATTGATATGATAGATTACATCGACTGATTTTAGAATATTGAACCAGCTTCTATCCCTGGGGTAAACTCCACTTGATTATAGTCTGTAAGTTTTTCATTTTACTGAATTCCATTTGCCAATATGGTGTTTGTAGATATTTATCTATAGTTTTCCTTCTTTTTTTTCTTTTTTTAATACTGTTTTGTCTGGTTTTGGTTTCTGGGTGATACTAGCTTCATAAAATGAAATGAATTGGAAAGTGTTCCTTTCTCTTCTGTTTTTTGGAAGAGGCTGTATAAAATTGATGTTAACTCTTACTTAAGCATTTGGTAGAAGTTTCCAGTGAAACATCTAGGTCTGAATTTGTTCTTTATTATTTCCTCTTCTGCTTGATTTGGGTTTATTTTTTCTAATACATGCATTTAGTACTATCAAATTCTCTCAGCTCTGCCTTTGTTCTGTCCCACAAATTTTGTCATATTATATTTTCATTTCTGCTCAAATATAGTTTTTCATTTTCCATGGAATTTCCTCTTTGACCTATAAATTATTTACCAGTGTGTTGTTTAGTTTCCAAGTGTTTTGGATTTTCCTGTTATATTGGTTATTGATTTCTAGTTTAATTCCATTTGGGTCACAGAACACACTCTATATGATTTTAATTCTTTTAAATTTGTTGAAGTTCATTTTATGAGCCAGGATAAGGTCTGTTTTGGCATATGTTCTGTGGACACTAGAGAGGGACGTGTATTCTGCTGCTGTTGGGTAGGGTGTTCTGTAAAGGTTGGTTATATTGTTGGTTAATGGTAATGTTGAGTTCTTATTTACCCTTGCTGATTTTTTGTCTAGATGTACTAGCAATTGTTGATTGAGGGATGCTGAAGTCTCTAGATATACTTGAGGCATTGTCTATTTCTGCAAAAGCTCAATCAGTTTTTGCTTTACATATTTGGCAGCTGTGTTGTTTGGTATGTTTGCATTTAGGATTGCTATGTTTTATTGGTTGATTGATCCTTTTGGCAAATAGATGGGACAACAGTGGAAACAGTGGTTGACTTTATTTTTCTGCACTCCAAAATCACTGCAGATGGTAACCGCAGACATGAAATTAAAAGACGCTTACTCCTTGGAAGCAAAATTCTGACCAACCTAGACAGCATATTAAAAAGCAGAAACATTACTTTGTCAACAAAGGTCCGTCTAGTCAAGGCTATGGTTTTTCCAGTGGTCATGTATGGATGTGAGAGTTGGACTGTGAAGAAAGCTGAGCCCCAAAGAATTGATGCTTTTGAACTGTGGTGTTGGAGAAGACTCTTGAGAGTCCCTTGGACTGCAAGGAGATCCAACCAGTCCATTCTAAAGGAGATCAGTTCTGGGTGTTCATTGGAAGCTGAAAGTCCAATACTTTGGCTACCTGATGTGAAGAGCTGACTCATTTGAAAAGACACTGATGCTGGGAAAGATTGAGGGCAGGAGGAGAAGGGGACGACAGAGGATGAGATGGCTGGATGGCATCACCGACTCAATGGACATGGGTTTGGGTGAACTCTGGGAGTTGGTGATGGACAGGGAGGCCTGGCGTGCTGCGGTTCATGGGGTCGCAAAGAGTAGGACATGACTGAGCAACTGAACTGAACTGAACTGAAGCATTGTATAATGTCCCTGTCTGACTTTGGTAATTTTTTGCTTTGAAATCAGCTTTATCTGATATCAAAACAGCCACTCTATCTTTCATTTGATTAGTATTTTGCATGTGTTGCCCTAAAAGTCCAGGAGCAGGCGATGAGAATGAAACATGAAATCTGGTGCAGTGGGCCAGGGGACCTGCAGCTTCTATTGGACTGAGGCGCAGAGTCCACTCTGAGTCCAGCTTTTATTCCTGATTGCAGACTACAAAGCTTTCTTTGGTCTATCTTTTCCAAGACACTACATTGACATAGTCCAGATCTCCTTGTTTTTACCCTAGGCCGTTCCCTCCTGGGATAGTCTTGGGAACAATCAGCAAGTGTGTAGGCAGTGCTCATACCTAATGCCAACCCGGTGTTCCAAGGTCCACGCTTTCATGATCCCAGTCATCCTGCCTTCTGGGTCTGGGCCTGGGGTCTGTAACAAGGCTATTATTCTAAGACAACATGAAAAGTAATCATCAGCACAGTTTCTTGATATATGCTATTTTTCTAGGTGCTATTTCTATGAAATTTCTCAAGGCTGTGAAAGCGCATCATTAGAAATTCCCACTACATGCATGATGTATTTTTCCCATCCTTTGTCTTTCAGCCTCATACTGTTTATACTTAATGTAATTATTATTATGCTATGTTTAAATCTGTCATTTCTTCTTTTGCTTTTTGTTCTTCCTCTGTGTTAAAAAAATTTTTTTTTTGTTATTTCTTCCTGCCTTCCTGTGGGTTATTTGAACATTTTGTAGAATTCCATTTTGATTTACCTATAGTGACCTTCAGTGCTTCTCTCTGTAGAGTGGTTTTTAGTGTTGTTTAGGTATGATGTCACACACACACACACACACACACACACACAGCTTATAATAGTTTGCTGGTGTCATC
Source organism: Oreotragus oreotragus (assembly GCA_006410675.1). Lineage (NCBI taxonomy): Eukaryota > Metazoa > Chordata > Mammalia > Artiodactyla > Bovidae > Oreotragus > Oreotragus oreotragus. The sequence continues at coordinate 70,707 of SJYX01024757.1, read as the reverse complement.
ATTTTGCCAGTTTTGCATGAGGTATAAAAATCATGCCTTTATGCCCCTTCTCCCTCTATTTATAATGAAATGAAAGTTGCAGGTTAGTCACTCAGTCACGTCTGACTCTTTGCAACCCAGGGACTGTAGCCTGTCAGGCTCCTCTGTCCGTGGAATTCTCCAGAAAAGAATACTGGAGTGGGTAGCCATTGCCTTCTCCAGGGGATCTTCCTGACCCAGGGATTGAACCTGGGTCTCCTGCATTGCAGGTGGACTCTTTGCTGTCTAAGCCACCAGGGAAGCCCTATTTAGAATAAAGAAGTCTTAAGTATTTCCTCTATATACATTTAGAACCATATCAGACAGTATTATAATTTCTGCTTCAACCATCAATTGTAACTTAGAAGACTCAAAAGTAGAAGGAAAGAGGTTGCATTTAGCTATATTTTTGCTTACTATGTTCTTTCAAAGGGTGTTTCTTCACCTCTCTGGAGAAAGACAAGGTGAAAAACACGTAACTCATCAAAGAGAGTGGCTAAACCTGAAATAATTTTTTTCTTGGAAGCTGCCATTTCCCTCAGGAACTCTCACTGGATTGTGTAATTCATGTTTTTATATGCTGTGTGGGGATTTGGCTTTCTGTTTATGGAGTTTGGATAAATATAGCCAGGCTACGCACTTAGCTAGTGTTTCAGCAGACGCCAGAGAGACAAGTTCATCAAATGTAAATTAACATATATAATCTAAACATACTTCCAGTAACTGATTTAATATGTTCTCTGTTGACAAAGAAGTCTCTCAGGTAATAACTACTGAATGCTTGGGAACAGAAATATAAACTCCAGCTAAAAATGTAGCTCCTGTCTTTTTGGGCAAAGAGACAAAGTGGTGTTTTGCTATTTCTTTTAAAAACTCTGGATGATTAGCTAACTATATACAAGAAACATAAAAATGGCATTATCTCTTTTAGTTGAATTCTCATTAAAGAGAACGTTGTTTAAGAACAAAAAATGAGTATATTAGTTCATTTTAGGATAATTATATGTAGTTATCATGTATGTATATGTAGTTATCATATATGTATTGAAATATATTTCAATAAGTGAGCTCACTTCTTTTGAATAATTGGCTCAGTGCTATAGAGAAACCCTGGACAAGGAAATGGAAACCCACTCTAGTATTCTTGCCTGGAAAATTCCATGGACAAAGAAGTCTGGCAGGTTACAGATTATTGGGTTGCAAAGAGCTGGACATGACTTAATGACTAAACAATAGAGAAAACCAGTTTATTTATCTATTTATTTATTATCAAGATGTAATTGATATATTACATTGTATTAGTTTTAGGTATACAACATAATTATTTGATATATGTATATATTCAAAATATATATTCCTTGTGGCAAGAACTTTTGCCATCTACAGTCTTAGTAAATTTCAGTTATACAATACAACTTGTTCACTATAGTCACCATGATGAGTATTTTATCTTCAGGACATATTTATAGAAATTGTCTTAATAACTAAAAATGTCTAAAGCATGGAAGATATGAATGGATGTACAATGTTTATCCTTTGCTAAGCTGCTAAGTCCCTTCAGTCGTGTCCAACTCTGTGCAACCCCATAAAAGGCAGCCCACCAGGCTCCCCCGTCCCTGGGATTCTCCAGGCAAGAACACTGGAGTGGGTTGCCATTTCCTTCTCCAATGATGAAAGTGAAAAGTAAAAGTGAAGCCGCTCAGTTGTGTCCTACTCGCAGAGACCCCAGGGACTGCAGCACCAGGCTCCTCCGTCCATGGGATTTTCCAGGCAAGAGTACTGGGGTGGGGTGCCATTGCCTTCTCTGGTTTATACTTTGAAGAACTAATAATTAATGATTAAGACCACCAACCTAGACAGCATATTAAAAAGCATAGACATTACTTTGCCAACAAAGTCTGTCTAGTCAAGGCTATGGTTTTTCCAGTGGTCATGTATGGATGTGAGAGTTGGACTATAAAGAAACCTGACTGCTGAAGAATTAATGCTTTTGAACTGTGATGTTGGAGAAGATTCTCGAGAGTCCCTTCAACTGTAAGGAGATCCAACCAGTCCATCGTAAAGGAAACCAGTCCTGAATATTCATTGGAAGGACTGCTGTTGAAGCTGAAACTCCAATACTCTGGCCACCTGATGTGAAGAGCTGACTCATTTGAAAAGACCCTGATGCTGGGAAAGATTGAAGGCGGGAAGAGAAGGAACGACAGAGGATCAGATGGTTGGATGGTATCACTGACTCAATGGACATGAGTTTGAGTAAACTCTGGGAGTTGGTTATGGACAGGGAGGCCTGGCATGCTGCAGTCCATGGGGTCACAAGGAATCGAACACGACTGAACAACTGAACTGAACTGAACTGAACTGAAGACTACCAATGAGAAATCCTGACACACTGGCTTTAAGGAAAAGACAAGACAATTGTCATTGTTAGGCTCAATGTTGACATGCAAGGAAGTGTCTCAAATACTATTATTTTGTTACTCAAAGTAATATTTTAATTTATCATGTTAGTGCCATTAATTTGTCAAGAAAGCCTTTCTTTTTATAGTTAGAGCAAAATCAAAACTCAAATTCGAGTATATTGAATCAAAGTCTCTCAACAGTGGCATGATTGACATTTTGGGTTGGGTGATTCTTTATCATGGGGGCTGCCCTGTACAATGTAGAGTGTTTAATAGTATCCTCTACCTACTGGATTCCAGTAGCAACCACTCCTGCCCATCTCTGCCTTCATCCCGGGAGTGACAAATAAGACTGTCTGCAGGCATTGCTAAACACTCTTTGGGGACAAATTTGCTTCTGTTTGAGGACCATTGGTCTAAATTATTGGCAAATTCAAAATAGTGCAGTTAAAATGTAGAACATCTATTCTACAATGAAAATGAAAGGAAAGGTGTCTTTAATTCAGAGTCAGTGATGTCTAAATAGAACACACTTGACAGCATCTGGGGATCTCCATTTTCATGCTCATCCAAGGATTGAGTTTGGGTGATCATAGCCGACTATTTGGTTTACATATACTTCCATTGTCCTCTTTTCCCTGGCTTGGTTTTGTAGATTACCTGTTTGGTCCACGAGAACTCAGAGCAGAGTGTACCCCATTGTATTCAACGTTAACAGTTCAGAGATGTCCGTGTTGGCTAAATACATTGTTTGATTTAATTACTGTGGCTTTGAATAAAGAGTTTGGCCTTCTTCTTTCTGAATAAATGCTTTATTGACCTTTTCCTTGTAGCTCTTCATCTCTTTAATGACACACTCACTAATTTCAAAACGACTAATTCCCCTCTAAAGGCTAATAATTTCAATAAACTGTTTTGATCGAGGTAGGATTTGTAAGTCTTTGCCAGTTGGGCTAATTGTTCATTCAAGGCTTTTAATTGTCCCCTGACACATTTATTTTTAAGAAGCATCTGAACTAGCCTTTCTTTTGCTCATTAGGTGGTTGGCAGCTTCCCAAAGTAAGCAGGGCTTGACATCTGGTATGTGGTACTTAGTACACTGGAGATTTTTGCCATCTCTTTGATATTACTCATTGTTCCCTTTACTTCTTTAGGCCAAGGTTTGTTCCTCTTGGGATGCTCCTTGATTTTTAACCTAGGCCGGTAACACAGCTTCAGGAGCCCAAGTGAGGCTTAGGACAGTGAAAGCCACCGACTTTTGTTTTTGCTGGGTCTAGTTGAATCATTTTGATGTAGACTAAGAAAACGACCAGTGTGGGGACATGTTCAGTCAAAAGTTCGAGTGCATAGAGGGTGCCTCGGAGGAGATGTTTTGGTCTGCCTGGGACTGAGGGGCTTTCTAGAACATGATGCTTTCATTCCTAAAGTCAGGAAAGTCCCAAGCAAATTGGAATGAGTTGGTCATCCTAGGAACACTACTGTCATCCTGGTGTCTCAGGATTTAGCAGCCTGCAAACCAACATATGACCACATCATCATCAATGCCTGAAAAATGGATAGCTCTGAGCCCCTACATCATGACTGCAAGAAGTTAGTCCCTTGAATGTCTCCCAGATTTTTCTAGGAGTCTTCAGAGAGTGATTCATATATTCTGAGAAATGAGGGTTCCTCTCTCTCTCCCCACCCTCTGTTTTTCTCTCTTTTTTCCCTTCTTTAACTTTCAAGCAGTGTCCTGGAGCCAACAAACTGCCTACAGAAGTACCTCCATACTGCCACTGTTGCAAGTGTCTGAATAAATGATCAACCCCCTGACCTGGTTTTTCTGCCACTTTGCTGAGGACAGTTTTCTCCCAAGGGAGGCCCCAAATCCTTCAGGCTAGTCACAGCCCCCAGGGTGTGACAGGTCTTTTAGTTCTTGGGTTTCCTCCTCTTTTCTCCAATCGTCTCCCCACCCCAGCTCCTTTCCTTCCATTATATTTTCTTCCCACCTCTACTTGTTCTCAGATATTCCTGCGCCTATGGAATGGAGAATCACAACCCCCAACTGCACCCCTGCATGCAACACCAGTCCACACAATGGAGGTGCATGGGGTGGGAGCTCGGTCTCCCTCATCTCACTCACTCATTCACAAGCTTCTTTTCTGCTCAGCCAAGTGGCTGGGAGGATTTTCCAACCTGACCAAGAGTTTCCTCTCAATCTCTAACTGTCTAATTAGAACCAGTGTAGGCTGTCCCTAGCCCCTGTGGTTGTATGACGCAAGTCAGAGAATTTATATCTAGACCCAGAGTTACCAGGAAGCCATCTGGATAAGCAGAAGGTGGTCAGGGCCACTGTCCATGAGCTGCATCAGTGCTGAGTGTCGATGAGCAATGGTGAGTTTTAAAGCACTGAACTAAGGCTGGTAGTAGTGACTCTCATTCCCCACTAACCACTTCCATTCTCACTTGAATAATTTTCATTTCTTTTGTGAAGACAGAGGATGAAAAACAAACTGCTCATTAGAAGGATTTTGGCTACAAATAACGAAAATTCTGATTCAACCTGGCTCAAACCAATTGAACATTTAGTGTAGTATAGAACAGTGAATCCGTAAGAAGGACAAGCTTCAGAGTTGAGTGACTCAGTGGCTCAGAAATATCAACAAGGAGCCAGGTCATCTCCATATCTGCAATATGTAACTCATACATTGTTTCATCTTTGGACTAAGGAATAGTGAGCAATTTGAACTGTAATCAGGAAAAAGTCAAAGCAGAGGTTTTCAATCGGTTATGTTTTGGGCTCTCAGGCTGTAAAAATCAGTGAAGTCAGGGGAGAGCAAAGGCATGTTTAAGGATAATGCTGTATGCTGGGAATTCTCCGCAGATACTTTTAATTATTGACCAGAAAATAGTCATATGGCCACACCTAGCTGCAGGGGAGACTAAAACTTCTACTACTGTGGCTACTGGGGGATGACTAGATGTCTCTGTCCCAAGGATTAAACAAGTGAGTGTTTGTAAAGCAATTAGCACAGTGGCTTGCACAGAGTGGACACTCGGTGTGAACTATTGTCTCCACCTCTTCGTTAACATCAGGAGCAGACGGTATCAAAGGGATGATGGGGTGAGGGTGGGAAGTGAGCCCTGTGCTACTTGTTAAAAAATGGTTTTATTGAAGTATAGCTGATTTACAGTATTGTGTTAATTTATACTATAGAGCAAAGTGACTCAGTTATATGTATACATTCTTTTTCATATTCTTTTCTGCTATGGTTTATCTTAGGATACTGAATATAGTTCTCTGTGCTATATAGTAGAACTTCATTTTTTATCCATTGTATGTATAATAGTTTGCATCTGCTATCCCAAACTCCCACTCCGTCTCTCCCTCACTCCTCCCTAGCAGTCCTGTGCTATTTTTAAAGTGAGAGAAGCTTCTTCTACACTCCTTTGTGATGGAGGTATGGAGAGGAAGTAAGTCTGGCCAGAGATGGGAGGTTTACAGTTGGTCTTTTAGGTTTCTATCTTGAAAATTGGTGTTTTAGAGATACATAGTCAAAATGGAAATGCTAAACCAGGCACAGGGGGAAAAGGGTATAAATAAGACTGAAATGTGTTCTAATGTCTTAAAGAACTTTTATGTATATTTACATAGTGACCTGGGAATGTTTTTCTACCAAATACTCTGAGAGAGAATTAGATAATATGTATGAAGGGCTTTAAACTCTTAGGAGGAAAGGAGCTTGCAAGTCTAAAGGCTGGGCATTATTAATAACGACAGTAGTTTTAATATATGTCATGCACTTTGCCCTTCAAAAGACTGGGATTTAATAGGCACAAGGCAACGTGGTGGAAACATGAGTTCCCAGTGGGGTAACCCGCCCTTTCCCAGTGATTAGTGCACCTCCTTTATCTGGGGCAAAATGGAGGATTAGCGGCCACTTAGTTATCTCACTGTTTGATCGCTGGGCCAGAAACACTCACCTTTTCTTTTTCTTTTTATCCTCTTTGCTTCTCCTCTACCAGCGGGAAAGAGTACATGCCTTCTTAAGCCCCAGTTTCCTTTTCTCCTCCTTTCAAATCCTCTGAGGAGTTCTGGCTCTTGCTAGAGGCCTAACTTTCACTAGCAAAGCCAGTATTTCCTTAGCGCTTCTGTTTTTCTTCTTTGAAAATGGAGCAAAAGAGCCCGTCCCTGGTGTATGCTCGGAACTAGGGCTCTGATCATGCGAGGGGTGGAGGGGAGAACATTGAATCTGGAGGTAGAATAAGTGTTTACTGCTTATCGGTGCAATAATTTGGGGTAAGCCATGCTATGAAAGTGCTTTGGCATCCACAAAGGGCTCTACAAATTTTATCATCTTACAGGGCAGAGTGGGTTCCAGCTGGCCAGGCGAGTGGAGATACGGGAACACACTGTATTTGATCCTACTGACAAATGCCAGAGCTTGTTTCTGCAAGTGGTTTTCCCTTCCTCAGGAGTAAGGATGTTTCGCAACCATCCCTTTATTTAACGCTTCCATCAGATACTTTTTTGGGTACAACGTGCGGCACTGGGTACAACAATCCCTGGCCTAGAGGAGCATGGTCATGTGGGGGAGACAGGCAACAAACAAGCGAACAGTTAGACTTGCAGTTCCAGATTGTGATGTGCTGTGAAGGGAGCTGACAGGGCTGTGGTTGAGGACCCTGGGATGTGGGATGAAGGGGGCTCTGCTGGCTCTTTCTAGGATGTGGTTCTCTGAGCTGGAAGGAACCCTGGGCATCATTGGTCTTTCTTCTCATCCTTGGTTGGACCTCTGTATAAGGATCCCAGACTCGGGAGAGCTAATCTTGTTTTAGAAGAGCTACCCTCAACACCAGGCTCCCCAGGCTCAACACCAGGCTCAAGACGGTATTGATTCTGCCTGCAATGCAGGAGACCCCAGTTCGAGCCCTGGGTCGGGAAGATCCCCTGGAGGATGGGATGGCAACTTACTCCAGTATTCTTGCCTAGAGCATCCCATGGACAGAGGACCCTGGCGGGCTACAGTCCGTAGGTTTGCAAAGAGTCAGACACGACTGGAGCGACTTAGCACTCACACACAACCATTGTCCCACTGCCTCCTGTCTAGGACTGAGAACATGGGGCTTCCTGTCCTCTCCCTGGGACCTGCTACCTCAGTGTTTCCCACCACCTGTGTCTCTCCCACAACAGAGGAGAGAGGCTCCTATCTCACCAGGGAAGATTCCTGTCTCATCTTGCCTAAGCTCCACCCTCTGTAGCCACTGAGCCAGCTTCTGGGATGTCAGCTCCCAGGCCTGCAGGCTGAGTCAATCAATGCCAGAAGCACTCGTTTTGGGAGTTGCTTAGTTTTTTTTTTTTTTTTTATCAGGAGGCTGATGAAGTCTGCTTCCTGCTCATGCTTGCCTCCCTGGGACAACTTGGCACTGTCTGAGGTGGCCCACTCAGCACCCCCTTTCTGGACTAGCCGCCCTCCAGGAAGCCAGCTGGAAGCTTGTTGGCATTTATTACCTTTTTCAGCTTTAAAAACTCTGCCCACTGAAATGGACTGAGTAATAACCATGAAATAGATCCGGGCAGTCACATCTGAACAGAAATGAAAATAAAATGTTGAGTGGCAGGTGTTTACATGATCTTGCTGTTCTGGGGGTCTAGTCGATCCAGTTGGTTGGCAAAGAGGAGGAAGGACCCCTTGAGAGGCCCTGTGGTGGTATGAGTTGGGTGGACACCCTGGGCTGGATGTCACAATATCTGGACTCTGTTCTTAACCAGATGGAGACTTTAGGTAAATCATTTCACCTCTCTGGTCTCAGTTCCCTTAATTGTGAAATGAGGAGTATGGGCTGGATGACTTACCTAGCCCTTCCTACATCAAATAATGTAATTTCATATAGCATTTTCAGATACACTCATTGAAAACAATACTTTCCAGTCTCTGTCCTTTTTTTCCTTTCCCTTTCCTTCTTTCTTTAAATAAAGAGTGGCCAGGAAAAGGAAATCAGAGGTTAGTTCTCTGCTAGTGAGATACCATGTGACTCCATAGTCTTTTACAGATTGGTGACTTAAATTCTTTGTCTGAAACTGATGTATGATTTCTGCACAATTGAAAGCCTTGCCTTGATCCTCCCAGACTGGCCTCTGGCCTTTCTGCACTGGTGTGTGCTCAGTTGTATCCCACTCTTTGTGACCCCATGGTCTGTAGCCCTCCAGGCTCCCCTGTCCGTGGAATTTTCCAGGCAAGAATACTGGAGTGGGTTGCCATTTCCTACTCCATTGGTGGGTTCAGGAAAGTTATCCAATTATTTCCCCAGTCACCATCAGACAAGAAGGGAAGCCAGGCATCAGTGGGCAGGCCAGACTGGTGGCCAGGACTGGAACTGTTGGCATCTGGTAGCTGGCACACGTGCCTAGCACTACCTTCTTCAAATGCTCTTCCAGTTCTGTCCTGCTCTGTCTCTTCCCTGCCAGCCTGGAAGGAGCGAGGAGGAGGAAGGTCGGGGTCCTCATTTGTGCTCCCAGGGCCATGGCAGCTGGTCTAGTCCAGGACTGTGCCTTCCCACACTCTGGCCCTCACTGTGCTCTGGAAACACTGTTCTACTACTGATCCTTTCTGTTCCAGGGATTAATTCATGCAATGGTTTCCTGTTGGGTGCATTTCTTCTCTTAGTCCTGCCTAAGTTTCTACAAATACTCTCATGTCAGGTAAATTCTGTTTCTTGTCAAGTCCCTAACTGTTATGACATCCAAAAAGAACATAAAAACTGGCCAGGAATTAAGATAGTATTCATCTGCGCTTCTCGACTATGGTTGAACTTCAGGCTCTCCAGGGAAGTTAAAAAAGCACTGAGCTTAGGTTCTATCCCTAGAGATTCAGATTTAATGGTCCAGCATAGAACCTAGGATTGATATGTTTAAAATATGTACAGCCTGAGTATGAATCAACCAATACCATTGGTTGGTATTAATTGTTGGGGTTGGGGAAATTGATATCTTTTCCCTGAGAATCAGAATTATTTCCTGGGTTACAGATGTTCACTCTTTTTCTTTTCAAGTTTTTATGATACACAATTTCATACTTCCACAAAAGTAGGGGGAGGAGAGCAGTCAATATGCATGTACCCATCACCCAGATTCATCAATTGTCAAGTCAGGGCCTATATGATGTATCATTTTATGTATTGTATGTGTGTGTTTAAAAGATGACTGCTTGTTTTTTGCACATTTTTGAGTCTTTGTCTTTCTACTGTTGATTTGTAGAAATTATTTACATGTGCAAAATACAAGATTTTTTTGTAGCTATTTGATCACATATGTATGCTGAAAATAGTTTTTCCCAGTCAATGACTTGTCTTCTTTTTCTTAGTAGTGTCTATTTGTTCCAGCAACATTAAAAAAAAAGATCCTCTTCACCTTCTAAATTGACTTGGTAAAATTCATGTGTTGAAATGGATTTGCTTTATGTGTGTGCTTATTCCTGTATTCCTTATTCTGCGCCATTTTACCAATTTGTCTCTCCCTGCTCAATACCATACTGTACTGACTAGTATGGCAACGACAGCAAGGAGATCACATTAGTCAGGCCTAAAGGAAATCAACTCTGAATGTTGATTGGAAGGACGGATGCTGAACAACAGCTTTTCTGTTGTTGTTTAGTTGCTAAGTCTGTCCGACTCTTTTGCTTCCCCGTATACTGCAGTGCCCCAGACTCCTCTGTCCATGGGCTTTCCCAGACAAGAATACTGGAATGGGTTGCCGTTTCCCTCTCCAGGGGATCTCCCTGACCCAGGGTTCGAACCCGAGTCTCCTGCATTGCAGGCGGTTTCTTTATCACTGAGCCACCAGGGAAGCCCTTAGCAGCATTTCTGGCCTCTATTTACCAGATGTTGGTAGCAACTGTCGCCCCTGTGACGATGAGAAATGCTCCAGACATTGCCAAATGTCTTCTGGGGTCAAAATTGCTGCTAGTTGAGAACCACTGTCCTAAGGTGTTAGGGATAAGCTATCAAATGACTGAATTTTAAAGCTCTTTGAAACATTTCCATTCTGTGTGGCTATGTCATCAACCTGGTACATACTCAGATCCATTTGGTTAATTTTCCTTTGAAATCTTAACTTTGCTGTAATTTTTAATGTGTTTTATAATTGTATAAAATATTTATATGGTTTTGAAGTCAAATGTATAAAACAAAATATAGTTGCAGAAATCTAGCTGCTAATTCTATATCTTCCACCTCGGTTTTTACCTACTGTGAAGAAAAAACCATGAAGAAAACGTTTGTTTTGTTCCTCAGCTGTAGGTTGGTTTGTTTCTACCTCGATCTTTCTCCTCTTCCCTCCCTTCCTTCCTTCTCCTTGTATTTCTTTTCTTCACTTCTCCTTTGATTATTTTTCCCTTTCACTTTTATTATTCAGCTTTACTGAGATATAATTGACATACAGCACTTTATCCATTTAAAGTGTACAATATAATGATTTGACTTACATACATCATGAAGTGATAACCACAATACATTTAGTGAATGTACCTCATCTTATATAATTACAAGAGAAAAAAAATATTTTTCTTTATGAGGTGCACTCATAGAATTTTCTTAACCATTTTCATATATAACATGCAGCAATGTTAATTATATTTATCATGTTGTATGTTACATCTCTAGTACTTATTTATCTTATAACTGGAAGTTTGTACCTTTTGACCACCTTCATTGTATTCTCCCTCCCCCTACTCCCTACCTCTTGAACCACAAATCTGTTCTCTTTTTCTGTTAGTTTGTTTTAAAGTATAATCTACCTACAACACTATATTAGTTCTTGGTGTATAATATAGTGTTTTGATATTTCTATACATCTTAAAATGTTCACCATTCTTTAATATAAAAAGGCCACTCTTTAAAAAATTTAATTAGAGGATAATTACTTTACAATATTGTGATGGCTTCTGTCATGCATTAACATGAATCGGCCACAGGTATACACATGTACCCTGCCCCCGTCCTGAACCCCCTCTCCCTTCTCTCCCCATCCCATCCGTCTAGGTTGTCACAGAGCTCTGGGCTTTGGGTTCCCTGCATCATACATCAAACTCCCACTGGCTATCTATTTTACATATGGTAATGCATATGTTTCAATGCTATTCTCTCAAATCATCCCACCCTCTCACTTCCCCCACTGTGTCCAAAAGTCTGTTCTTTATGTTGTTGTCTCCTTGCTGCCCTGCAAATTTGCCCTGCAAATCATTACTATCTTTCTAGATTCCATATATATGCATTAATATATTCGTCTTTCTTACTTACTTCACTCTGTATAATAGGAAAAGGTCCACTCTCAACAGGACAAGGAAGAGGATGGATGTGTCATCCAGGGTACATCCAGTACAACATATGCCAACCTAGAGTGTGTGCGTGTATCTGTGTTTGTGTGTCTGAAGGATTTGACGCACAATGTACCGACTCTCTAGTTGCCTTCCTCATTTTGTCAGCAGTTGTCTGTGTCACTCAGGGTTCCATCAGGAAACAGAGCCTTGCAAACGGGGTAATGGAGAAGACCTTAGTAGAGGCCCTACTTGTAGTGATGTGGGCAGGACTGCTGCTGCTGCCGCCAAGTCGCTCAGTCGTGTCCGACTCTGTGCGACCCCATAGACGGTAGCCCACCAGGCTCCCCCGTCCCTGGGGTTCTCCAGGCAAGAACACTGGAGTGGGTTGCCATTTCCTTCTCCAACGCGTGAAAGTGAAAAGTGAAAGTGAAGTCGCTTAGTCGTGTCTGACTCTTCGTGACCCCATGGACTGCAGCCCACTAGGCCCCTCTGTCCACGGGATTTTCCAGGCAAGAGTACTGGAGTGGGGGGCCATTGCCTTCTTGGGAAACCAATAAGGGATGGGGTATCATGCCAGGGCTAGGAGCCTAGGAGCCATTCTACGTGTGGCCTGAGGAGCAAGGGAGGCAGTGGTTGTGGGAGCCCAGAAAGGGTGACTTTATGGAGAGGGTTGCCTTTGTTAGCTGTGCGCACTCAGCTCAACTGACTTGGTAGGGAGGGATTTTAAAGGCAGGTAGGTAGCTAGATGATTTTAAAATCTGATTTTCCTTTCTTCTTTCCTTGTAATACCCAAATGATGCTTCTTAATGTCTGGATCTAACTGAAGCCAAAGGGCAAGGGAATGCACTGATACAGCATATACTTAACCTCCTGCTGCAAAGAGGCAGATGGAGAAAGGTAGAGAGTAGATTTGAAGGGTAAATGGAAAATAATCGGCATACTACTTGTTTCAACTGCTTGTATGGAGGAAGGAAATCAGCATCTCTGGAGCAGTAACTATCCGTTAGGCTCAGTGCCAGACACTTTACTTATCCCATTCCTGTAATATTGATACACCTTTCCTTATTCCTATGCCTCAGGGGAAGAAGTGGGATTCATAATCTGTGCCATCTCATTTCACAGCTGTTCCGTGCATTCCACCATGATGACCCTAGTAACACATGCTTGCGGAGCCAAACAGGGAAGGAGAACTGCTGCTGCCTTCTGTGAACATTCTGTCCTACAGCAGAGAATGAAAAAATAGGGAGGAGGTAGCTTACTCGAGGACGATATCTTCTGTGCACTGAGGGACAGCATAGGGCTGATAAAAACTTGCTTTCAAAAAAGGGGAACTGGAGAAAAGGGCAACTGAGTGCTTATGAATGGTTAGCATGTTCATCATAGTCTGTCTTTGGGAAGTGAGTCATTTCCTGGGCCTTTTTTCATGGGTTCTTACCTGGTATTCATGGAGCCTTGAGGATCTATGGTTGGAAACATGTTCCAACATAATTGGTTCCTTTGTGATATAATGTAGTTTATTTGTGCACTTACAGACTTTACTGACTGATGTAGCTAGACATCCCACCATACAAAAGATTAATGACCTCAGTGTGACAACGAATTCCATTGGTTAGTAATAGAGGACTTCAGTGCTAGTGAGAATATGATCAGAAGCCTGGCATCCCTTGTATAGGGTGTGCTCAGTTGTGTCCGACTCTTTGTGACTTTATGTTCGACTCTTTGTGACTTTGTAGTCCACCAGGCTCCTCTGTCAGTGGGATTCTTCAGGCAAGAATACTGGAGTTGGTTGCCATTCCCTTCTCCAGGGGAATCTTCCCAACCATGGGATTGAACCTGTGTCTCCTGCATCTGGCCACAAGCTAGAGACAGATTTCCTCTTATCTGTAAAATGATTGGTCAGGTTCCATGGGTGCCTAAGGTTCATTCTGGCTATGACACTATTAATCTGTGAAGCTGAAAGTGGAAAATGTGAACATGAGGATAAAGGAGAACACAATGTTGGTTGGTTTGAGGGAATAATAAACAGATTTTACCACAGGTTAAACATTTGCATTTATTAAATTAACTTAGTTACTTACCATTGCTAAATGAAAAAGGAACTATTGTTTTCCTGAAGACTGAACGCAGTATCTGACTAATTCATGTGGATAGGAAAGGTACTTTGTCATTTTTTAGTATGACCACTGGGTGGCATAATTGCTCCACATTGTTAGTAAGAACTATTCTGCATTTTTAGGTGAAGTAGATTTTCAGGGAGGCTGCTGAACCTGCAGCTCCTTAAGGAGAAATATACAGTGGTCATAACCAGGAAGGACATCAAAAATTATCTTATTCAATCCCTTTTATTTTATTTTAATTGTACTATTTTATTTATGTGGCATATAAATATATTTTGACTGTAANCTTTTTTTCTTTTTTTAATACTGTTTTGTCTGGTTTTGGTTTCTGGGTGATACTAGCTTCATAAAATGAAATGAATTGGAAAGTGTTCCTTTCTCTTCTGTTTTTTGGAAGAGGCTGTATAAAATTGATGTTAACTCTTACTTAAGCATTTGGTAGAAGTTTCCAGTGAAACATCTAGGTCTGAATTTGTTCTTTATTATTTCCTCTTCTGCTTGATTTGGGTTTATTTTTTCTAATACATGCATTTAGTACTATCAAATTCTCTCAGCTCTGCCTTTGTTCTGTCCCACAAATTTTGTCATATTATATTTTCATTTCTGCTCAAATATAGTTTTTCATTTTCCATGGAATTTCCTCTTTGACCTATAAATTATTTACCAGTGTGTTGTTTAGTTTCCAAGTGTTTTGGATTTTCCTGTTATATTGGTTATTGATTTCTAGTTTAATTCCATTTGGGTCACAGAACACACTCTATATGATTTTAATTCTTTTAAATTTGTTGAAGTTCATTTTATGAGCCAGGATAAGGTCTGTTTTGGCATATGTTCTGTGGACACTAGAGAGGGACGTGTATTCTGCTGCTGTTGGGTAGGGTGTTCTGTAAAGGTTGGTTATATTGTTGGTTAATGGTAATGTTGAGTTCTTATTTACCCTTGCTGATTTTTTGTCTAGATGTACTAGCAATTGTTGATTGAGGGATGCTGAAGTCTCTAGATATACTTGAGGCATTGTCTATTTCTGCAAAAGCTCAATCAGTTTTTGCTTTACATATTTGGCAGCTGTGTTGTTTGGTATGTTTGCATTTAGGATTGCTATGTTTTATTGGTTGATTGATCCTTTTGGCAAATAGATGGGACAACAGTGGAAACAGTGGTTGACTTTATTTTTCTGCACTCCAAAATCACTGCAGATGGTAACCGCAGACATGAAATTAAAAGACGCTTACTCCTTGGAAGCAAAATTCTGACCAACCTAGACAGCATATTAAAAAGCAGAAACATTACTTTGTCAACAAAGGTCCATCTAGTCAAGGCTATGGTTTTTCCAGTGGTCATGTATGGATGTGAGAGTTGGACTGTGAAGAAAGCTGAGCCCCAAAGAATTGATGCTTTTGAACTGTGGTGTTGGAGAAGACTCTTGAGAGTCCCTTGGACTGCAAGGAGATCCAACCAGTCCATTCTAAAGGAGATCAGTTCTGGGTGTTCATTGGAAGCTGAAAGTCCAATACTTTGGCTACCTGATGTGAAGAGCTGACTCATTTGAAAAGACACTGATGCTGGGAAAGATTGAGGGCAGGAGGAGAAGGGGACGACAGAGGATGAGATGGCTGGATGGCATCACCGACTCAATGGACATGGGTTTGGGTGAACTCTGGGAGTTGGTGATGGACAGGGAGGCCTGGCGTGCTGCGGTTCATGGGGTCGCAAAGAGTAGGACATGACTGAGCAACTGAACTGAACTGAACTGAAGCATTGTATAATGTCCCTGTCTGACTTTGGTAATTTTTTGCTTTGAAATCAGCTTTATCTGATATCAAAACAGCCACTCTATCTTTCATTTGATTAGTATTTTGCATGTGTTGCCCTAAAAGTCCAGGAGCAGGCGATGAGAATGAAACATGAAATCTGGTGCAGTGGGCCAGGGGACCTGCAGCTTCTATTGGACTGAGGCTCAGAGTCCACTATGAGTCCAGCTTTTATTCCTGATTGCAGACTACAAAGCTTTCTTTGGTCTATCTTTTCCAAGACACTACATTGACATAGTCCAGATCTCCTTGTTTTTACCCTAGGCCGTTCCCTCCTGGGATAGTCTTGGGAACAATCAGCAAGTGTGTAGGCAGTGCTCATACCTAATGCCAACCCGGTGTTCCAAGGTCCACGCTTTCATGATCCCAGTCATCCTGCCTTCTGGGTCTGGGCCTGGGGTCTGTAACAAGGCTATTATTCTAAGACAACATGAAAAGTAATCATCAGCACAGTTTCTTGATATATGCTATTTTTCTAGGTGCTATTTCTATGAAATTTCTCAAGGCTGTGAAAGCGCATCATTAGAAATTCCCACTACATGCATGATGTATTTTTCCCATCCTTTGTCTTTCAGCCTCATACTGTTTATACTTAATGTAATTATTATTATGCTATGTTTAAATCTGTCATTTCTTCTTTTGCTTTTTGTTCTTCCTCTGTGTTAAAAAAATTTTTTTTTTGTTATTTCTTCCTGCCTTCCTGTGGGTTATTTGAACATTTTGTAGAATTCCATTTTGATTTACCTATAGTGACCTTCAGTGCTTCTCTCTGTAGAGTGGTTTTTAGTGTTGTTTAGGTATGATGTCACACACACACACACACACACACACACACAGCTTATAATAGTTTGCTGGTGTCATCATTTTGCCAGTTTTGCATGAGGTATAAAAATCATGCCTTTATGCCCCTTCTCCCTCTATTTATAATGAAATGAAAGTTGCAGGTTAGTCACTCAGTCACGTCTGACTCTTTGCAACCCAGGGACTGTAGCCTGTCAGGCTCCTCTGTCCGTGGAATTCTCCAGAAAAGAATACTGGAGTGGGTAGCCATTGCCTTCTCCAGGGGATCTTCCTGACCCAGGGATTGAACCTGGGTCTCCTGCATTGCAGGTGGACTCTTTGCTGTCTAAGCCACCAGGGAAGCCCTATTTAGAATAAAGAAGTCTTAAGTATTTCCTCTATATACATTTAGAACCATATCAGACAGTATTATAATTTCTGCTTCAACCATCAATTGTAACTTAGAAGACTCAAAAGTAGAAGGAAAGAGGTTGCATTTAGCTATATTTTTGCTTACTATGTTCTTTCAAAGGGTGTTTCTTCACCTCTCTGGAGAAAGACAAGGTGAAAAACACGTAACTCATCAAAGAGAGTGGCTAAACCTGAAATAATTTTTTTCTTGGAAGCTGCCATTTCCCTCAGGAACTCTCACTGGATTGTGTAATTCATGTTTTTATATGCTGTGTGGGGATTTGGCTTTCTGTTTATGGAGTTTGGATAAATATAGCCAGGCTACGCACTTAGCTAGTGTTTCAGCAGACGCCAGAGAGACAAGTTCATCAAATGTAAATTAACATATATAATCTAAACATACTTCCAGTAACTGATTTAATATGTTCTCTGTTGACAAAGAAGTCTCTCAGGTAATAACTACTGAATGCTTGGGAACAGAAATATAAACTCCAGCTAAAAATGTAGCTCCTGTCTTTTTGGGCAAAGAGACAAAGTGGTGTTTTGCTATTTCTTTTAAAAACTCTGGATGATTAGCTAACTATATACAAGAAACATAAAAATGGCATTATCTCTTTTAGTTGAATTCTCATTAAAGAGAACGTTGTTTAAGAACAAAAAATGAGTATATTAGTTCATTTTAGGATAATTATATGTAGTTATCATGTATGTATATGTAGTTATCATATATGTATTGAAATATATTTCAATAAGTGAGCTCACTTCTTTTGAATAATTGGCTCAGTGCTATAGAGAAACCCTGGACAAGGAAATGGAAACCCACTCTAGTATTCTTGCCTGGAAAATTCCATGGACAAAGAAGTCTGGCAGGTTACAGATTATTGGGTTGCAAAGAGCTGGACATGACTTAATGACTAAACAATAGAGAAAACCAGTTTATTTATCTATTTATTTATTATCAAGATGTAATTGATATATTACATTGTATTAGTTTTAGGTATACAACATAATTATTTGATATATGTATATATTCAAAATATATATTCCTTGTGGCAAGAACTTTTGCCATCTACAGTCTTAGTAAATTTCAGTTATACAATACAACTTGTTCACTATAGTCACCATGATGAGTATTTTATCTTCAGGACATATTTATAGAAATTGTCTTAATAACTAAAAATGTCTAAAGCATGGAAGATATGAATGGATGTACAATGTTTATCCTTTGCTAAGCTGCTAAGTCCCTTCAGTCGTGTCCAACTCTGTGCAACCCCATAAAAGGCAGCCCACCAGGCTCCCCCGTCCCTGGGATTCTCCAGGCAAGAACACTGGAGTGGGTTGCCATTTCCTTCTCCAATGATGAAAGTGAAAAGTAAAAGTGAAGCCGCTCAGTTGTGTCCTACTCGCAGAGACCCCAGGGACTGCAGCACCAGGCTCCTCCGTCCATGGGATTTTCCAGGCAAGAGTACTGGGGTGGGGTGCCATTGCCTTCTCTGGTTTATACTTTGAAGAACTAATAATTAATGATTAAGACCACCAACCTAGACAGCATATTAAAAAGCATAGACATTACTTTGCCAACAAAGTCTGTCTAGTCAAGGCTATGGTTTTTCCAGTGGTCATGTATGGATGTGAGAGTTGGACTATAAAGAAACCTGACTGCTGAAGAATTAATGCTTTTGAACTGTGATGTTGGAGAAGATTCTCGAGAGTCCCTTCAACTGTAAGGAGATCCAACCAGTCCATCGTAAAGGAAACCAGTCCTGAATATTCATTGGAAGGACTGCTGTTGAAGCTGAAACTCCAATACTCTGGCCACCTGATGTGAAGAGCTGACTCATTTGAAAAGACCCTGATGCTGGGAAAGATTGAAGGCGGGAAGAGAAGGAACGACAGAGGATCAGATGGTTGGATGGTATCACTGACTCAATGGACATGAGTTTGAGTAAACTCTGGGAGTTGGTTATGGACAGGGAGGCCTGGCATGCTGCAGTCCATGGGGTCACAAGGAATCGAACACGACTGAACAACTGAACTGAACTGAACTGAACTGAAGACTACCAATGAGAAATCCTGACACACTGGCTTTAAGGAAAAGACAAGACAATTGTCATTGTTAGGCTCAATGTTGACATGCAAGGAAGTGTCTCAAATACTATTATTTTGTTACTCAAAGTAATATTTTAATTTATCATGTTAGTGCCATTAATTTGTCAAGAAAGCCTTTCTTTTTATAGTTAGAGCAAAATCAAAACTCAAATTCGAGTATATTGAATCAAAGTCTCTCAACAGTGGCATGATTGACATTTTGGGCTGGGTGATTCTTTATCATGGGGGCTGCCCTGTACAATGTAGAGTGTTTAATAGTATCCTCTACCTACTGGATTCCAGTAGCAACCACTCCTGCCCATCTCTGCCTTCATCCCGGGAGTGACAAATAAGACTGTCTGCAGGCATTGCTAAACACTCTTTGGGGACAAATTTGCTTCTGTTTGAGGACCATTGGTCTAAATTATTGGCAAATTCAAAATAGTGCAGTTAAAATGTAGAACATCTATTCTACAATGAAAATGAAAGGAAAGGTGTCTTTAATTCAGAGTCAGTGATGTCTAAATAGAACACACTTGACAGCATCTGGGGATCTCCATTTTCATGCTCATCCAAGGATTGAGTTTGGGTGATCATAGCCGACTATTTGGTTTACATATACTTCCATTGTCCTCTTTTCCCTGGCTTGGTTTTGTAGATTACCTGTTTGGTCCACGAGAACTCAGAGCAGAGTGTACCCCATTGTATTCAACGTTAACAGTTCAGAGATGTCCGTGTTGGCTAAATACATTGTTTGATTTAATTACTGTGGCTTTGAATAAAGAGTTTGGCCTTCTTCTTTCTGAATAAATGCTTTATTGACCTTTTCCTTGTAGCTCTTCATCTCTTTAATGACACACTCACTAATTTCAAAACGACTAATTCCCCTCTAAAGGCTAATAATTTCAATAAACTGTTTTGATCGAGGTAGGATTTGTAAGTCTTTGCCAGTTGGGCTAATTGTTCATTCAAGGCTTTTAATTGTCCCCTGACACATTTATTTTTAAGAAGCATCTGAACTAGCCTTTCTTTTGCTCATTAGGTGGTTGGCAGCTTCCCAAAGTAAGCAGGGCTTGACATCTGGTATGTGGTACTTAGTACACTGGAGATTTTTGCCATCTCTTTGATATTACTCATTGTTCCCTTTACTTCTTTAGGCCAAGGTTTGTTCCTCTTGGGATGCTCCTTGATTTTTAACCTAGGCCGGTAACACAGCTTCAGGAGCCCAAGTGAGGCTTAGGACAGTGAAAGCCACCGACTTTTGTTTTTGCTGGGTCTAGTTGAATCATTTTGATGTAGACTAAGAAAACGACCAGTGTGGGGACATGTTCAGTCAAAAGTTCGAGTGCATAGAGGGTGCCTCGGAGGAGATGTTTTGGTCTGCCTGGGACTGAGGGGCTTTCTAGAACATGATGCTTTCATTCCTAAAGTCAGGAAAGTCCCAAGCAAATTGGAATGAGTTGGTCATCCTAGGAACACTACTGTCATCCTGGTGTCTCAGGATTTAGCAGCCTGCAAACCAACATATGACCACATCATCATCAATGCCTGAAAAATGGATAGCTCTGAGCCCCTACATCATGACTGCAAGAAGTTAGTCCCTTGAATGTCTCCCAGATTTTTCTAGGAGTCTTCAGAGAGTGATTCATATATTCTGAGAAATGAGGGTTCCTCTCTCTCTCCCCACCCTCTGTTTTTCTCTCTTTTTTCCCTTCTTTAACTTTCAAGCAGTGTCCTGGAGCCAACAAACTGCCTACAGAAGTACCTCCATACTGCCACTGTTGCAAGTGTCTGAATAAATGATCAACCCCCTGACCTGGTTTTTCTGCCACTTTGCTGAGGACAGTTTTCTCCCAAGGGAGGCCCCAAATCCTTCAGGCTAGTCACAGCCCCCAGGGTGTGACAGGTCTTTTAGTTCTTGGGTTTCCTCCTCTTTTCTCCAATCGTCTCCCCACCCCAGCTCCTTTCCTTCCATTATATTTTCTTCCCACCTCTACTTGTTCTCAGATATTCCTGCGCCTATGGAATGGAGAATCACAACCCCCAACTGCACCCCTGCATGCAACACCAGTCCACACAATGGAGGTGCATGGGGTGGGAGCTCGGTCTCCCTCATCTCACTCACTCATTCACAAGCTTCTTTTCTGCTCAGCCAAGTGGCTGGGAGGATTTTCCAACCTGACCAAGAGTTTCCTCTCAATCTCTAACTGTCTAATTAGAACCAGTGTAGGCTGTCCCTAGCCCCTGTGGTTGTATGACGCAAGTCAGAGAATTTATATCTAGACCCAGAGTTACCAGGAAGCCATCTGGATAAGCAGAAGGTGGTCAGGGCCACTGTCCATGAGCTGCATCAGTGCTGAGTGTCGATGAGCAATGGTGAGTTTTAAAGCACTGAACTAAGGCTGGTAGTAGTGACTCTCATTCCCCACTAACCACTTCCATTCTCACTTGAATAATTTTCATTTCTTTTGTGAAGACAGAGGATGAAAAACAAACTGCTCATTAGAAGGATTTTGGCTACAAATAACGAAAATTCTGATTCAACCTGGCTCAAACCAATTGAACATTTAGTGTAGTATAGAACAGTGAATCCGTAAGAAGGACAAGCTTCAGAGTTGAGTGACTCAGTGGCTCAGAAATATCAACAAGGAGCCAGGTCATCTCCATATCTGCAATATGTAACTCATACATTGTTTCATCTTTGGACTAAGGAATAGTGAGCAATTTGAACTGTAATCAGGAAAAAGTCAAAGCAGAGGTTTTCAATCGGTTATGTTTTGGGCTCTCAGGCTGTAAAAATCAGTGAAGTCAGGGGAGAGGAAAGGCATGTTTAAGGGTAATGCTGTATGCTGGGAATTCTCCACAGATACTTTTAATTATTGACCAGAAAATAGTCATATGGCCACACCTAGCTGCAGGGGAGACTAAAACTTCTACTACTGTGGCTACTGGGGGATGACTAGATGTCTCTGTCCCAAGGATTAAACAAGTGAGTGTTTGTAAAGCAATTAGCACAGTGGCTTGCACAGAGTGGACACTCGGTGTGAACTATTGTCTCTACCTCTTCGTTAACATCAGGAGCAGACGGTATCAAAGGGATGATGGGGTGAGGGTGGGAAGTGAGCCCTGTGCTACTTGTTAAAAAATGGTTTTATTGAAGTATAGCTGATTTACAGTATTGTGTTAATTTATACTATAGAGCAAAGTGACTCAGTTATATGTATACATTCTTTTTCATATTCTTTTCTGCTATGGTTTATCTTAGGATACTGAATATAGTTCTCTGTGCTATATAGTAGAACTTCATTTTTTATCCATTGTATGTATAATAGTTTGCATCTGCTATCCCAAACTCCCACTCCGTCTCTCCCTCACTCCTCCCTAGCAGTCCTGTGCTATTTTTAAAGTGAGAGAAGCTTCTTCTACACTCCTTTGTGATGGAGGTATGGAGAGGAAGTAAGTCTGGCCAGAGATGGGAGGTTTACAGTTGGTCTTTTAGGTTTCTATCTTGAAAATTGGTGTTTTAGAGATACATAGTCAAAATGGAAATGCTAAACCAGGCACAGGGGGAAAAGGGTATAAATAAGACTGAAATGTGTTCTAATGTCTTAAAGAACTTTTATGTATATTTACATAGTGACCTGGGAATGTTTTTCTACCAAATACTCTGAGAGAGAATTAGATAATATGTATGAAGGGCTTTAAACTCTTAGGAGGAAAGGAGCTTGCAAGTCTAAAGGCTGGGCATTATTAATAACGACAGTAGTTTTAATATATGTCATGCACTTTGCCCTTCAAAAGACTGGGATTTAATAGGCACAAGGCAACGTGGTGGAAACATGAGTTCCCAGTGGGGTAACCCGCCCTTTCCCAGTGATTAGTGCACCTCCTTTATCTGGGGCAAAATGGAGGATTAGCGGCCACTTAGTTATCTCACTGTTTGATCGCTGGGCCAGAAACACTCACCTTTTCTTTTTCTTTTTATCCTCTTTGCTTCTCCTCTACCAGCGGGAAAGAGTACATGCCTTCTTAAGCCCCAGTTTCCTTTTCTCCTCCTTTCAAATCCTCTGAGGAGTTCTGGCTCTTGCTAGAGGCCTAACTTTCACTAGCAAAGCCAGTATTTCCTTAGCGCTTCTGTTTTTCTTCTTTGAAAATGGAGCAATAGAGCCCGTCCCTGGTGTATGCTCGGAACTAGGGCTCTGATCATGCGAGGGGTGGAGGGGAGAACATTGAATCTGGAGGTAGAATAAGTGTTTCCTGCTTATCGGTGCAATAATTTGGGGTAAGCCATGCTATGAAAGTGCTTTGGCATCCACAAAGGGCTCTACAAATTTTATCATCTTACAGGGCAGAGTGGGTTCCAGCTGGCCAGGCAAGTGGAGATACGGGAACACACTGTATTTGGTCCTACTGACAAATGCCAGAGCTTGTTTCTGCAAGTGGTTTTCCCTTCCTCAGGAGTAAGGATGTTTCGCAACCATCCCTTTATTTAACGCTTCCATCAGATACTTTTTTGGGTACAACGTGCGGCACTGGGTACAACAATCCCTGGCCTAGAGGAGCATGGTCATGTGGGGGAGACAGGCAACAAACAAGCGAACAGTTAGACTTGCAGTTCCAGATTGTGATGTGCTGTGAAGGGAGCTGACAGGGCTGTGGTTGAGGACCCTGGGATGTGGGATGAAGGGGGCTCTGCTGGCTCTTTCTAGGATGTGGTTCTCTGAGCTGGAAGGAACCCTGGGCATCATTGGTCTTTCTTCTCATCCTTGGTTGGACCTCTGTATAAGGATCCCAGACTCGGGAGAGCTAATCTTGTTTTAGAAGAGCTACCCTCAACACCAGGCTCCCCAGGCTCAACAACAGGCTCAAGACGGTATTGATTCTGCCTGCAATGCAGGAGACCCCAGTTCGAGCCCTGGGTCGGGAAGATCCCCTGGAGGATGGGATGGCAACTTACTCCAGTATTCTTGCCTAGAGCATCCCATGGACAGAGGACCCTGGCGGGCTACAGTCCGTAGGTTTGCAAAGAGTCAGACACGACTGGAGCGACTTAGCACTCACACACAACCATTGTCCCACTGCCTCCTGTCTAGGACTGAGAACATGGGGCTTCCTGTCCTCTCCCTGGGACCTGCTACCTCAGTGTTTCCCACCACCTGTGTCTCTCCCACAACAGAGGAGAGAGGCTCCTATCTCACCAGGGAAGATTCCTGTCTCATCTTGCCTAAGCTCCACCCTCTGTAGCCACTGAGCCAGCTTCTGGGATGTCAGCTCCCAGGCCTGCAGGCTGAGTCAATCAATGCCAGAAGCACTCGTTTTGGGAGTTGCTTAGTTTTTTTTTTTTTTTTTATCAGGAGGCTGATGAAGTCTGCTTCCTGCTCATGCTTGCCTCCCTGGGACAACTTGGCACTGTCTGAGGTGGCCCACTCAGCACCCCCTTTCTGGACTAGCCGCCCTCCAGGAAGCCAGCTGGAAGCTTGTTGGCATTTATTACCTTTTTCAGCTTTAAAAACTCTGCCCACTGAAATGGACTGAGTAATAACCATGAAATAGATCCGGGCAGTCACATCTGAACAGAAATGAAAATAAAATGTTGAGTGGCAGGTGTTTACATGATCTTGCTGTTCTGGGGGTCTAGTCGATCCAGTTGGTTGGCAAAGAGGAGGAAGGACCCCTTGAGAGGCCCTGTGGTGGTATGAGTTGGGTGGACACCCTGGGCTGGATGTCACAATATCTGGACTCTGTTCTTAACCAGATGGAGACTTTAGGTAAATCATTTCACCTCTCTGGTCTCAGTTCCCTTAATTGTGAAATGAGGAGTATGGGCTGGATGACTTACCTAGCCCTTCCTACATCAAATAATGTAATTTCATATAGCATTTTCAGATACACTCATTGAAAACAATACTTTCCAGTCTCTGTCCTTTTTTTTCCTTCCCTTTCCTTCTTTCTTTAAATAAAGAGTGGCCAGGAAAAGGAAATCAGAGGTTAGTTCTCTGCTAGTGAGATACCATGTGACTCCATAGTCTTTTACAGATTGGTGACTTAAATTCTTTGTCTGAAACTGATGTATGATTTCTGCACAATTGAAAGCCTTGCCTTGATCCTCCCAGACTGGCCTCTGGCCTTTCTGCACTGGTGTGTGCTCAGTTGTATCCCACTCTTTGTGACCCCATGGTCTGTAGCCCTCCAGGCTCCCCTGTCCGTGGAATTTTCCAGGCAAGAATACTGGAGTGGGTTGCCATTTCCTACTCCATTGGTGGGTTCAGGAAAGTTATCCAATTATTTCCCCAGTCACCATCAGACAAGAAGGGAAGCCAGGCATCAGTGGGCAGGCCAGACTGGTGGCCAGGACTGGAACTGTTGGCATCTGGTAGCTGGCACACGTGCCTAGCACTACCTTCTTCAAATGCTCTTCCAGTTCTGTCCTGCTCTGTCTCTTCCCTGCCAGCCTGGAAGGAGCGAGGAGGAGGAAGGTCGGGGTCCTCATTTGTGCTCCCAGGGCCATGGCAGCTGGTCTAGTCCAGGACTGTGCCTTCCCACACTCTGGCCCTCACTGTGCTCTGGAAACACTGTTCTACTACTGATCCTTTCTGTTCCAGGGATTAATTCATGCAATGGTTTCCTGTTGGGTGCATTTCTTCTCTTAGTCTTGCCTAAGTTTCTACAAATACTCTCATGTCAGGTAAATTCTGTTTCTTGTCAAGTCCCTAACTGTTATGACATCCAAAAAGAACATAAAAACTGGCCAGGAATTAAGATAGTATTCATCTGCGCTTCTCGACTATGGTTGAACTTCAGGCTCTCCAGGGAAGTTAAAAAAGCACTGAGCTTAGGTTCTATCCCTAGAGATTCAGATTTAATGGTCCAGCATAGAACCTAGGATTGATATGTTTAAAATATGTACAGCCTGAGTATGAATCAACCAATACCACTGGTTGGTATTAATTGTTGGGGTTGGGGAAATTGATATATTTTCCCTGAGAATCAGAATTATTTCCTGGGTTACAGATGTTCACTCTTTTTCTTTTCAAGTTTTTATGATACACAATTTCATACTTCCACAAAAGTAGGGGGAGGAGAGCAGTCAATATGCATGTACCCATCACCCAGATTCATCAATTGTCAAGTCAGGGCCTATATGATGTATCATTTTATGTATTGTATGTGTGTGTTTAAAAGATGACTGCTTGTTTTTTGCACATTTTTGAGTCTTTGTCTTTCTACTGTTGATTTGTAGAAATTATTTACATGTGCAAAATACAAGATTTTTTTGTAGCTATTTGATCACATATGTATGCTGAAAATAGTTTTTCCCAGTCAATGACTTGTCTTCTTTTTCTTAGTAGTGTCTATTTGTTCCAGCAACATTAAAAAAAAAGATCCTCTTCACCTTCTAAATTGACTTGGTAAAATTCATGTGTTGAAATGGATTTGCTTTATGTGTGTGCTTATTCCTGTATTCCTTATTCTGCGCCATTTTACCAATTTGTCTCTCCCTGCTCAATACCATACTGTACTGACTAGTATGGCAACGACAGCAAGGAGATCACATTAGTCAGGCCTAAAGGAAATCAACTCTGAATGTTGATTGGAAGGACGGATGCTGAACAACAGCTTTTCTGTTGTTGTTTAGTTGCTAAGTCTGTCCGACTCTTTTGCTTCCCCGTATACTGCAGTGCCCCAGACTCCTCTGTCCATGGGCTTTCCCAGACAAGAATACTGGAATGGGTTGCCGTTTCCCTCTCCAGGGGATCTCCCTGACCCAGGGTTCGAACCCGAGTCTCCTGCATTGCAGGCGGTTTCTTTATCACTGAGCCACCAGGGAAGCCCTTAGCAGCATTTCTGGCCTCTATTTACCAGATGTTGGTAGCAACTGTCGCCCCTGTGACGATGAGAAATGCTCCAGACATTGCCAAATGTCTTCTGGGGTCAAAATTGCTGCTAGTTGAGAACCACTGTCCTAAGGTGTTAGGGATAAGCTATCAAATGACTGAATTTTAAAGCTCTTTGAAACATTTCCATTCTGTGTGGCTATGTCATCAACCTGGTACATACTCAGATCCATTTGGTTAATTTTCCTTTGAAATCTTAACTTTGCTGTAATTTTTAATGTGTTTTATAATTGTATAAAATATTTATATGGTTTTGAAGTCAAATGTATAAAACAAAATATAGTTGCAGAAATCTAGCTGCTAATTCTATATCTTCCACCTCGGTTTTTACCTACTGTGAAGAAAAAACCATGAAGAAAACGTTTGTTTTGTTCCTCAGCTGTAGGTTGGTTTGTTTCTACCTCGATCTTTCTCCTCTTCCCTCCCTTCCTTCCTTCTCCTTGTATTTCTTTTCTTCACTTCTCCTTTGATTATTTTTCCCTTTCACTTTTATTATTCAGCTTTACTGAGATATAATTGACATACAGCACTTTATCCATTTAAAGTGTACAATATAATGATTTGACTTACATACATCATGAAGTGATAACCACAATACATTTAGTGAATGTACCTCATCTTATATAATTACAAGAGAAAAAAAATATTTTTCTTTATGAGGTGCACTCATAGAATTTTCTTAACCATTTTCATATATAACATGCAGCAATGTTAATTATATTTATCATGTTGTATGTTACATCTCTAGTACTTATTTATCTTATAACTGGAAGTTTGTACCTTTTGACCACCTTCATTGTATTCTCCCTCCCCCTACTCCCTACCTCTTGAACCACAAATCTGTTCTCTTTTTCTGTTAGTTTGTTTTAAAGTATAATCTACCTACAACACTATATTAGTTCTTGGTGTATAATATAGTGTTTTGATATTTCTATACATCTTAAAATGTTCACCATTCTTTAATATAAAAAGGCCACTCTTTAAAAAATTTAATTAGAGGATAATTACTTTACAATATTGTGATGGCTTCTGTCATGCATTAACATGAATCGGCCACAGGTATACACATGTACCCTGCCCCCGTCCTGAACCCCCTCTCCCTTCTCTCCCCATCCCATCCGTCTAGGTTGTCACAGAGCTCTGGGCTTTGGGTTCCCTGCATCATACATCAAACTCCCACTGGCTATCTATTTTACATATGGTAATGCATATGTTTCAATGCTATTCTCTCAAATCATCCCACCCTCTCACTTCCCCCACTGTGTCCAAAAGTCTGTTCTTTATGTTGTTGTCTCCTTGCTGCCCTGCAAATTTGCCCTGCAAATCATTACTATCTTTCTAGATTCCATATATATGCATTAATATATTCGTCTTTCTTACTTACTTCACTCTGTATAATAGGAAAAGGTCCACTCTCAACAGGACAAGGAAGAGGATGGATGTGTCATCCAGGGTACATCCAGTACAACATATGCCAACCTAGAGTGTGTGCGTGTATCTGTGTTTGTGTGTCTGAAGGATTTGACGCACAATGTACCGACTCTCTAGTTGCCTTCCTCATTTTGTCAGCAGTTGTCTGTGTCACTCAGGGTTCCATCAGGAAACAGAGCCTTGCAAACGGGGTAATGGAGAAGACCTTAGTAGAGGCCCTACTTGTAGTGATGTGGGCAGGACTGCTGCCGCCGCCGCCAAGTCGCTCAGTCGTGTCCGACTGTGCGACCCCATAGACGGTAGCCCACCAGGCTCCCCCGTCCCTGGGGTTCTCCAGGCAAGAACACTGGAGTGGGTTGCCATTTCCTTCTCCAACGCGTGAAAGTGAAAAGTGAAAAGTGAAAGTGAAGTCGCTTAGTCGTGTCTGACTCTTCGTGACCCCATGGACTGCAGCCCACTAGGCCCCTCTGTCCACGGGATTTTCCAGGCAAGAGTACTGGAGTGGGGGGCCATTGCCTTCTTGGGAAACCAATAAGGGATGGGGTATCATGCCAGGGCTAGGAGCCTAGGAGCCATTCTACGTGTGGCCTGAGGAGCAAGGGAGGCAGTGGTTGTGGGAGCCCAGAAAGGGTGACTTTATGGAGAGGGTTGCCTTTGTTAGCTGTGCGCACTCAGCTCAACTGACTTGGTAGGGAGGGATTTTAAAGGCAGGTAGGTAGCTAGATGATTTTAAAATCTGATTTTCCTTTCTTCTTTCCTTGTAATACCCAAATGATGCTTCTTAATGTCTGGATCTAACTGAAGCCAAAGGGCAAGGGAATGCACTGATACAGCATATACTTAACCTCCTGCTGCAAAGAGGCAGATGGAGAAAGGTAGAGAGTAGATTTGAAGGGTAAATGGAAAATAATCGGCATACTACTTGTTTCAACTGCTTGTATGGAGGAAGGAAATCAGCATCTCTGGAGCAGTAACTATCCGTTAGGCTCAGTGCCAGACACTTTACTTATCCCATTCCTGTAATATTGATACACCTTTCCTTATTCCTATGCCTCAGGGGAAGAAGTGGGATTCATAATCTGTGCCATCTCATTTCACAGCTGTTCCGTGCATTCCACCATGATGACCCTAGTAACACATGCTTGCGGAGCCAAACAGGGAAGGAGAACTGCTGCTGCCTTCTGTGAACATTCTGTCCTACAGCAGAGAATGAAAAAATAGGGAGGAGGTAGCTTACTCGAGGACGATATCTTCTGTGCACTGAGGGACAGCATAGGGCTGATAAAAACTTGCTTTCAAAAAAGGGGAACTGGAGAAAAGGGCAACTGAGTGCTTATGAATGGTTAGCATGTTCATCATAGTCTGTCTTTGGGAAGTGAATCATTTTCTGGGCCTTTTTTCATGGGTTCTTACCTGGTATTCATGGAGCCTTGAGGATCTATGGTTGGAAACATGTTCCAACATAATTGGTTCCTTTGTGATATAATGTAGTTTATTTGTGCACTTACAGACTTTACTGGCTGATGTAGCTAGACATCCCACCATACAAAAGATTAATGACCTCAGTGTGACAACGAATTCCATTGGTTAGTAATAGAGGACTTCAGTGCTAGTGAGAATATGATCAGAAGCCTGGCATCCCTTGTATAGGGTGTGCTCAGTTGTGTCCGACTCTTTGTGACTTTATGTTCGACTCTTTGTGACTTTGTAGTCCACCAGGCTCCTCTGTCCGTGGGATTCTTCAGGCAAGAATACTGGAGGTGGTTGCCATTCCCTTCTCCAGGGGAATCTTCCCAACCATGGGATTGAACCTGTGTCTCCTGCATCTGGCCACAAGCTAGAGACAGATTTCCTCTTATCTGTAAAATGATTGGTCAGGTTCCATGGGTGCCTAAGGTTCATTCTGGCTATGACACTATTAATCTGTGAAGCTGAAAGTGGAAAATGTGAACATGAGGATAAAGGAGAACACAATGTTGGTTGGTTTGAGGGAATAATAAACAGATTTTACCACAGGTTAAACATTTGCATTTATTAAATTAACTTAGTTACTTACCATTGCTAAACGAAAAAGGAACTATTGTTTTCCTGAAGACTGAACGCAGTATCTGACTAATTCATGTGGATAGGAAAGGTACTTTGTCATTTTTTAGTATGACCACTGGGTGGCATAATTGCTCCACATTGTTAGTAAGAACTATTCTGCATTTTTAGGTGAAGTAGATTTTCAGGGAGGCTGCTGAACCTGCAGCTCCTTAAGGAGAAATATACAGTGGTCATAACCAGGAAGGACATCAAGAATTATCTTATTCAATCCCTTTTATTTTATTTTAATTGTACTATTTTATTTATGTGGCATATAAATATATTTTGACTGTAAGAGAATTAAGTTTTATATTGATATATGCCCCTCTTCCCTTGCTCCTTTTTGAAGGCATGCTCATACCCTGCCCCAGAGAAACTCATCATTAACACTTTGGGGTATTTCTTTAAGGTCCTTCTTTTGTATCACACACATAGGTATATGTGCCGTCTTTTCTTAATGAACATTCATGCAACATCCTGATTTTGTAAGTGAAGAAAGACACAGGGTAGGTTTGGAGCCAATATTGTTTTGTGGGAATAGCCTCTGCTTTAAAGTCACACAGACTTCTTAGGTTTTATATTTTGATCTTGCAACTGTTAATAGTTAACCAACGTTGGCCAAGCTATTTAGCTCTCACTTTAGGCCCTCATCTTGCAAGCTGTTCAGGTGGACTAAAAATGATGAATACATACCAATGCTCCTAGCTCAGCTGGCCTGGAAGTGAGTATTAGTTTCCTTCCCTAAGACTGCCATGTTCACACAACTCACTAGTGAAGAGCACAGTTTTCTCCCTCCTTTGAAGGATGTGAACACATGGGTACGTGTATAATCATCGGTTCAGTTGCTCAGTCGTGTCTGACTCTTTGTGACCTCATGGACTGCAGCATGCATGTACAGCTTAATGACCTGATGACCTATCCGTAGGAATCCTGCTGTTGCCAAAGCCTTCCCTGGTCACTGTGGCACCCTTCTAGCCAGGTTTGGGGAAAAACTGTATTTGAGGGCTAGAGGGAAATGCCAAGGGTGCAGAATGGCACAGGAATCAAGAAAGGCTCAGTTGACTGGGGTTCAAGTTCAGATTCAGCTCAGGTCTGTAATTTGCAAAACTCCTAATGTTCTCTGTGCCCAAGTTTTTTTTCATCTTTAAAGCCAGAAAGATGAATTTGGACTCTCTTAGAGCTGATACTAGTGAGAAGCTAGTAACATGATGCTTTCCTTTTTGCCTTGTTTTCCATAAAGCTCAGAGCCAGATCGAATGTGAATTGAAATCATTTTCCTTGCCCCCAGGTTCCCGGGTAAGAACCTTCCGTTGCATGGTTTAATGTTGGTTATTATTTTAATGTGTGAATTGTGGATCAGTAAAGGCAACGATGAGGAGATGAGCTGGACTTCCTGCTAATGCAGGCATGTGGGGCCTTCAGGCTTTGTCCCTTGGGATACCATGAGCAGGCAGGGATTCTTACCTCCTTTTAAAATATTTCACTCTTGGTTTTGCATAACAATTCCTGATAGTTCATTTGGCCTTTTTTAGAAAATCTTTTCAGATAAGTTTGAAAATAGTCATTTAAAAATAAGCTCTCAGGGACGTTCCTGGTGGTCCAGTGACTAAGACTCTGTTCTCCCAATGCAGGGGTCCTGGGTTCAATCTCCGATTAAGGAACTAGGTCCCACATGCTGCAACTAAGAGTTCACTAAAGATCTTGCAGGCCTCAGTGATCAAAGATCTCACCTGCTGCAACTAAGATCCAGCATAACCAAATAAATAAACACTAAATAAATAAATAAGATTGCAGATCTTATTTGAAACTCACAACAGTCTCTGAGACTTGATCACAAAGCATCAGGCACACAGGGACATTAGCTGAACCATGTTTTATAAAAACAACACAACCTTAAAAACATTAAAAAACAAAGCCTGGAATAACAATGTATCTGTTTCAGTTAAGAAAGTCCTAAAAAATGAAGTGGGCTTTAGAGGAAACTAGATCAGGCAGCACAGGTCTTGAGGGCAACTTTGCAGGGTTGATGGGTTTGTTTCATCCCCAGGTCGACTGAGCCCCATCAGATGGGTCCACACGCTCCCTGTCTCTGTCTGGTTCTGAGCTGCTCACTTGGTGACAGTTCTGTCCCCTGCGAATATGAGTCTCACTTACGGCCACCACATGGTTCTCCTCAGGAGGCCAGAGGGGCTGTGGAACTCACTTTGGAGATCGGAATCGGTGTTGCTGAGGCCCCTTGTTCTGCCCCTGTCCCTAAACTGGGAAAGGTCTCTCTGCTTGGTTCATTTCCTGCCTAAATTGACCAAAGAATCTAGCGAGGTTCCTGGGGCGAGGTCCTGGAGCTCCCCGAAGGGACCACCTCAGGGGCTCCCCGGATCCCTGATTGTAGGACTCCTGGAGGATGCTTCTGAGATACAGAAGGATCTGTTCTGCAATTAAGGAGAAAAGAGGAAGACATAGACTTCAGAGCAAACCTTTCAACCACTCTGCAAAGCAACTCCATTACTGTGAATTCTGGAATGAGCTTGCTGTGGGTGAACAGAAATGGCCATTGCCAGTTTGCAGATTTTTTCTCATTCCAGGCAGGTGAGGGAGGTGGGGGAAGCAGCTGCAGGCTTTGGGTTTTAAACAAGTCTGTTCTGATGTAAAGGTTGAGTTTTCAATAAAGAGGAGATAGGTGTTTTGATGACACAAGAAGAACTATAGGAGAATTCCTTTATAGCCCAGTAGAAGGGATGGGAAATAAGCTTGCTGGCCTCCCTTGATGAGCTTCTGTTTTTTTCCCTGAGTTAGAGACAGGCACAGGCTACAGTCAAGGCTGTGTGCTATGCTACTACTAATTTTAATTAAATAGAATTTCTTCTCATTTCTATATGAATTGCTATTGATGGTATTTTTCGGCATCTTTCTTGCCAGTGTTCTCCCATTGGAGAGTCTTGTCTAAGTAGAACTGTACCTAAGCCATTCAGGCCCAAGCTGCACAGCATTAAGCAGAAGAAAGCCTGCTTGCAACAGCAGTGTTTCAATGGTTGCTATCTTGCCTCCTCAGGAAACTGGGCAGCTTTTTCAAAATGCAAAGTCAGCTAAGTTGGTGCAGTGCTGAGATCCGATTAAGAAAGCTTTGCTTTTCCATTCTGTCTTTCAATGAAATGATTTTCAAAATCTTAACAGTTTCGATGCCAAAGGAGAAGGAACAAAGCCGAAGCTGATGGGGAACCAAATAATTTTCCAAAAACAGGGGCTATTTTCACAACGAAAGGGAAGATCAGTTTTGAGTTGCTGCACTGGGGGCCAAGTGGTGCTGCAGACCTGGGCTTCAGGGCTTCGAGTGTGAAGTGTGCAGAGGACCCTGGCACTTGGAAGGAGCCACATGCTCCGCAAGGTCCACTCAGCTCGGCTAAGCTTGTCAGTCCCGCAAACAGGGCTTCTTCCCTATGACTCCAGACTTCTGACCTGATTTTCTTAGAGAGCTTACTTCAGAAAACCTTCCATCGTAAATTCTTTCTCTGTTCTTTTGAGAGGTAAATCTTCTCCCAGCCTCTCGCCAGGGTTCTAACCCAGGAATGTCTTTCTCAAGGACCTGAGAGTCACCCCTTTGAAATGAATTGTCAGGAAACTTGGCCATGGTTATATCCCAGTCTGTGTGGGCCGGTAGGAACCGTAACTTCCATAGGCACCAATTAGCAAACACAGATGGATGGCCTGATCCCACTGACCAACCTCCCTGCTAACTTCTTCTAATACTTTCCACCAGCTCATCCCAGCACTTAGCAACTCTCCTGCTTGCCTTTTTTGTTCAACCTCTCTCCCCTCTTGCTGCAAGAGTCTTGAATAAAATCTTCCTTGCCTGTTTAACTCTGTCTAGTGCAATTTTCTTCGGCACTGTTCAGTCTAAACCCTCTTTCTGAGACTCTGGAGTCAGGGCCACTCTCTGTGGAGGAACCTCTTCTCCTCAGATGGAACTTCCCTGGGAGATACCCCTCCCCCTACTTTCATTTCTGGTTGGAGGAACCTCCTTCTGATCCCTCTGGTTGCCATCTGTAATCCCAAAGGTGCTCCCATCAGTATTTCCTTAGCAAAGAGGA
>SJYX01024757.1:14006-27380 GCA_006410675.1 Oreotragus oreotragus | reverse complement strand
AAAAAAAAAAAAAAAGACCACATTTGTTTTGCAGCTGGATGAGTCCCATTGACCAGGCTTCTTGCCAATGGAAGACAAACAGAATGTGCAAACATGTAATTTCCATCTTACTCCTTTGATGCAAAATGACTTATCTCTCATCTCCTCTTTTTCTCCTTCCATGACCTAGAACATGGAGGTAGCAGTAAGTCCATTTGACCACAAAGATAAGGACAGTGTCTAAGAGTCTTGTCATAGCCTATGATTGTAGGACCTCCCTTTCTAGAGTTTCTGATTCAGTAGGGTTGAGGTGGGGGCATGAGGATTTACATTTCTAACAAGCTCTTGGGTGATGCTGATATTGCTGGTCCAGGGGCCACGGAAGACGGGAGAACAACAGAGTAGGAGCCTGGGTCCCTGATGTTCTTGTGGAGCCGAGTCACCTAAGCCTCTGTG
The DNA here is from genome assembly GCA_006410675.1 of Oreotragus oreotragus. Taxonomy (NCBI): domain Eukaryota; kingdom Metazoa; phylum Chordata; class Mammalia; order Artiodactyla; family Bovidae; genus Oreotragus; species Oreotragus oreotragus. The sequence continues at coordinate 26,945 of SJYX01024757.1, read as the reverse complement.
TTATGGCTGGACTGTTACCGTAAGAGTCGAGTGAACTTCTGCCTTTTTGGAGCCACAGTGTTTTGGTACCTCTCCTTTTTAAAGCAGTTGTACTATATCTTAATACAAATATTACAGGTAAGGGTAATGTTATATGGCTGGAGGACTTGGGGATACTGGGCTCCTGGCTCTTAAGTTCAACATGGGTGATTTTTATTTGGAAAAGTAATAAAACAAAGGTAATTACTTGTTTAATGACATAATGACTTCTTTTATGAGAGTATAACAGGTATGCAGTGGACCGAAAACATTCTTTCCACATCTGCATCATTGCTTATTTTCTTGCCTTGGGAAAGATCTAAACCCTTGTATGCCCTTGTGTTCTCATTTAAGTAGGGCATGCGATTTCAGTGCTGTTGTTCAAAGAGAGTTATGTTGTCTTAGAAGTCTTTGGAAAGTCANTGGCAAGCCATTGAGTAGGAAAATATATTTGCAACATATATTATTAACAAATAATGCACATTGACATAAAACAAAATACTCCTACAAATCAATAAATACACTATAAATATTATAAATACTATACTATTTAAATACTATATAAATACTATAAATGCTATAAATAATTAATATAAATCAATAAAGAAAAAAAGAGAAAAAACAATTCAAATGAAACTGGACAAAGATTTGAATAGGACTTTTTCAAAAAAGGATGTCCTGTGTCTAGTAAAGAAGAAAAGTTGCTCAACCTCATTAGTCAAGTAGGAAATGTCAATTTAAACCATAATGGGTTATTTCTTTTATCTTTTATATTTTTTGGTGGTGGTTTAAGTCCTATGGGTTCTGTGTGAACAACTAATAATTTATTCAGAGCTTTTTAAATAAAGTCACTCATGCAACTGATTCATTTTCCCCTTAGAAATTGAGAAATTGCATAATGTAATATTTTTATACACCTACCAGAAATTTGTCGTTGTTGTTAAGTCACTAAATCATGGCTGACTCTTCTGTGACCCCATGGACTGTAGCCTGCTAGACTCCTCTGTCCATGGGGGTTTCTCCAAGCAAGAATACTGGAGTGGGTAGCCTATCCCTTCTCCAGGGGATCTTCCTGACTTAGGAGTAGAACCAGGGTTTCCTGCATTGCAGGTGGCTTCTTTACCAGCTGAGCTACCAGGGAAGCCCCTGACAATTGATAATTCTTAGCAAGACTGTGAAGCAACTGGAAGTTTCATATGCTGCAAGTGGGAAGTGTAAATTGGTGCAGGCACCTTAGAAAATGGACAGTGTCTGTAAAAACTCAATATACATGCATACTCTTCCAACCTGGCAGTTCCATTCCCAGGTTATATATACCCAACTGAAATGTGTATAAATGTGCACAGAATGTTCAAGAATATTCACAGCAACTTTATTCTTAATCAGAATCGAAGCAGAAAACAACTCACAAATCCATCAATAGTAGAATGAATAAATAAATTGTGGAATATAATACTATATACTAATAAGAAATAAGGAATTATTTTTTCATCTTTTCTACATGAAAGCAATAAGACCATGGTTTTTCAAACTTCTCCTGAATATTAGTGGGTTAGTACTTTACTGGAAGACATTATATATACCCACAAACAGTAGCATGACAAAAAATATCCTTTGGATAACAACACAAAGAAACTAGAACAAAGCCTTTTAGTCACTGTAATTTCATCCCTCTGGGTCCTTTATATAGGACTTAAAGGTACTTAAAGCAGAAATGGTTTCTTCTTCAACATCGTTATTCTTTCTTTTTTATGTCTCTTGTGCTCAAAAGATTTTGAAAGTAGTAAGCAGAGATTTCCCTTCTCTTATGGTTGTGGAAATGGCAACCCACCCCAGTGTTCTTGCCTGGAGAATCCCAGGGACGGGGGAGCCTGGTGGGCTGCCGTTTATGGCGTCGCACGGAGTCGGCCACGACTGAAGTGACTCAGCAGCAGCAGCAGCAGCAGCAGCATGGCTGTGGAAAGAATTTACTTATTGAGCAGAGGCTCTGTATTTTATTTTCTGGCGCTCCTTCCCCTGCCCCACCTGTTAACAGCTGCTCACTAAGGACAATAAGAACTTGTATTTCGCCATTCCTTCTGGGGAAATTTCTGGAAGGCAGATAGAACTGAGATATTTCAAGCCAGTTCTCAGACACCTACTTGTCTAATAGGACCTATTTTAATATTTTATTCCCATACTTCCAATGTCCTCTTAGGTCTCCCCACTAAAGGGAATCATAGCACTTACCATTTAGCCAAGAGATTATTTATTTAGGGTCTGCTAAGGTCCATGAGCGCTTCACAGATGGCTCAAGTGGTACAAAATCTGTCTGACAATGCAGGAGATGCAGGAGATGTGGATTTGATCCCTGGTTTGAGAATATCCACTGGAAAAGGAAACACAACCCTCTCCAGTGTTCTTGCTGGGAAAATCCCATGGACAGAGGAGTCTGGTGAGCTACATGGATTGCAAAGAATCAGACACAACTGAATGAGCAGTGAAGGTCCATGAAGGCTGAAATCAATCATGTCTATTTCACCCACTGCTGGCTCCTCAGTACCCACTGAAATATGTCGTATGCAGTAGGTGCTAAACTATTTGTTGAATGAAATCAGGTTTAATGGAACTACCCCTACCTCCCCAGATCAGGCCAGTTTTATGCTGAAGTTCATAATGAATTTATTCTTATTTGCTTACAAGTCTAAGAAGCTTGCTTGCCTGGTTTCCAAATTCACAACTGATCAAAAGTCAGATTCAAATGTAAATCACATATTTATATCTATATCCGTGTCTATATTTCAGGTATTGGGTGGGAAGAGAAATTCCTAGATTTAATACAATCTTGGAAAGAAATCTCTCCTACTATACAAAACCTGTTGACTTAGTTATATTTCTGTGTTGCCATGTCAAGTATCTATAAGATGTGTATAAGAGACAGTATTTATATTTCATAGTTCTGAAGGCTGGACGTCCAAGATCAAAGTGCCAGCATAGTTGAATGCTGTTGAGAATCCTCTTATTGCAGACTGCTGATTTCTCACTGTATCCTTACACAGCAGAGAGCAGACAGAGAAAGCAAGCTCTCTCATTCCTTTCATGCTCAGCCATACCCGATTCTTAGTGACCCCATGGACTGTAGCCCACCACTCCTCTGTCCATGAGATTTTTCAGGCAAGAATACTGGAGTGGTTTGCCATGACCGCCTCTAGGGTGCATTCCTTTTATAAGGGCATTAATCCCATTCATGAGGCTTCCATTTTCATGACCTCATCTAATCCTCATTTCTCCCCATAGACTGCACTTCTTAATGTCATTACACTGGGGATAGGATTTCAACATATGAATATTAGGGGGACACAAAACTTTCCTAACAGCAGCCAACACTAACTTCAACTGTGCCCTGCTATAATAATATAATAGGGTGTACTCAGTTGTGTCAGACTCCTTGTGACCCCGTGGATTGTAGCCTACCAGACGCCTCTGTCCATGGGATTTCCCAACCGAGAATTCTTGCCATTTCCTCCTCTAGGGGATCTTCCCACCCCAGGGATCAAACCCTCATCTCTTGTGCGTCCTGCATGGGCAGGCAGATTCTATGCAACTCGTGCTACCTGGGAAGCCCGTGGGATGGCTATCGCTGTTGCTCATTCACCCAGTTGTGTCCGACTCCTTGTGAGCCCGAGGAATGCAGCATGCCAGGCCTCCCTTTCCCTCACCATCTCCCAAAGTTTGCCCAAGTTCATGTCCATTGCAGGGGTGATGCCATCCAGCCGTCTCATCCTCTGATGTCCTCTTCTCCTTCTGCCCTCAATCTTTCCCAGCATGGGGGACTTTTCCAATGAGTCGGCTCTTCCCATGAGGTGGCCAAAGTATTGGAGCTTCAGCTTCAGCATCAGTCCTTCCAGTGAGTATTCAGGGTTGATTTCCTTTAAGGTTGACTGGTTTGATCTCCTTGCTGTCCAAGGGACTCTCAGGAGTCTTCTCCAGGAGTTTGAAGGTATCAATTCTTTGGCGCTCTGCCTTCTCTAGAGTCCAGCTCTCACAACCATATGTGACCACTGGGAAGACCATAGCCTTGACTCCCAGGATCTTTGTTGGCAGAGTGATGTCTCTGCTTTTCAACACACTCTCTAGATCTGTCATAGCTTTCCTGCCAACAAGCAGTCGTCTTCTCATATGACGGCAGTCACCGTCCACAGTGATTTTAGAGCCCAAGTAGAGGAAATCTGTCACTGCTCCCACCTTTTCCCCTTCTATTTGCCATGAAGTGATGGGGCTGGATGCCATGATCTTAGATTTTTAATATTTAGTCTTCAGCTGGCTCTTTCACTTTCCTCCTTCACCCTCATCAAGAGGCTCTTTATCTCCTCTTCACTTTCTACTGTTAGTGATAGAGTTAGAGTGATCTACTGTTAGACCTGCATATCTAAGGTTGTTGAAGTTTCTTCTGCCTCTCTTGATACCAGCTTGTAACTCATCCGGCCCAGCATTTCTCATGATGTGCTCAGCATATAAATTAAACCAATAGGGTGACAACAGACAGCCCTGTCATACTCTTTTCTCAATCCTGAACCAATCAGTTGTTTCTTACAGGGTTCTAAGTGTTGCTTCTTGACCCGCAAACAGGTTTCTCAGGAGACAGGTAAGATGGTCTGGTATTTCCATCTCTATGAGAGCTTTCCACAGTTTATTATGATCCACACAGTCAAAGGCTTTAGTGTAGTTGATGAAACAAACATAAATGTTTTACTGGAATTCCCTTGCTTTCTCTATGACAGTGAATGTTGGCAATTTGATCTCTGTTTCCTCTGCCTTTTCTAAAACCAGCTTGGATGTCTGGAAGTTCTTGGTTCACGTAATGCTAAAGCCTAGTGTGCAAGATTTTAAGCATGACCTTACTAGCATGGGAGATGAGTGCAATTGTCTGATGGTTTGAACATCTTTTAGTACTGCCCTTCTTGGGAATTGGGATGAGGATTGATCTTTTCCAGTCCTGTGGCCACTGCTGGGTCTTCCAGATTTGCTTACATATTGAGTGCAACAGTTTGATAGCATCGTCTTTAAGGGTTTTGAATAGCTCTACTGGAATTCCATAGCATCCACTAGCTTTACAGACAGCAGTGCTTCCTAACACCCACTTGACGTCATAGCCATATAAAAGAGATCTGGATGGGGCACCAATAGCACCTCCTCAAGTTAGGAGATATACAGTATGAACTTGGAACAACTTGAATGTAAAGCAAGGAAGTTAATGAAACATACTGCGTTTGTGCTAAAAGAACTCAAGAATCCACTTAAACAGGCTTCCACTAGCCAAAATGAGATTAGTTTCAAACATATAAAATGTTAAAAACCTTGAGTTTATAAAGATTAAACAACAACAACAAATTAGTAACTATTATTAGTCACCTGGTATATAAAGGGAAAGAACCAAGCATTTGTCCTACCCTACCCTGAAGAAATGTATTCAAGTAACCAAATAGTTGATAAATAAAGTTCTTCTTTTAAGAATAATTCCAGATAACAAATTGAGAAGGAATAAGAGAATATTATTGGGCTGCCGTCTATGGGGTCGCACAGAGTCGGACACGACTGAAGCGACTTAGCAGCAGCAGACTATTGCCACTTTCCACTCCTAATGAGATAATGAACCATTGATGAGATGATTATGGTTAAGCCATTAAATGGAAAGCTGATAGGAAATCCATTAGATATGAGGAAACCCATAATATATGGGGAAAGTCATAACTGATGAATCAGATGGAAAACAGCTAAACCCACTGGCCAGTCATAATGACACAGACAAGCAGACATCATGTGCCTGTTGATATTGTGTGGTAGAAAGCACACAGCAACCCATATAAAATGTACTTGCTGCTCTACCTCAGATCTGGGCTTCCCTGGTTGCTCAGAGGTTAAAGCGTCTGCCTGCAATGAGGGAGACCCGGGTTCGATCCCTGGGTTGGGAAGATCCCCTGGAGAAGGAAATGGCACCCCACTCCAGTATTCTTGCCTGGAAAAGTCCATGAACAAAGGAGCCTGGCAGGCTACAGTCTATGGAGTTGCAAAAGGATGGACATAACTGAGCAGAGAACAGAACAACCAAATGAAATGTGTGCACCTTATCTGATTCCTAATTTGAGAAAATCAACTATAACACCACCACCACCAACAAACATTTATGGGACAATTGGAGAAATTTTAATATTTCCTAGATTTTAATTTATTAATAGTAAGGAATAAAAATTTTTAGTTTATGATGATTATAGTTTTTTTGGAAAAAGTAGTTGTATATTAGAGATCAATACTGATATATTTATAGATGAAATGATGTATCTTGAGGTTTGCTTCACAATAACCCAAGGTAAGAGATATAAATAGAACAAGACTGGCTGAAAACTGACAATATTGGAACTGGGTGAAAGATATCTTGAGATTTATAATTTTATTATTTTAATTTAGTATACATTTGGAATATTCCATTGTTACATAAATGAAAATAGATTCCAAAAGGATTATAGTTTTAAATGTGANAATAACCCAAGGTAAGAGATATAAATAGAACAAGACTGGCTGAAAACTGACAATATTGGAACTGGGTGAAAGATATCTTGAGATTTATAATTTTATTATTTTAATTTAGTGTACATTTGGAATATTCCATTGTTACATAAATGAAAATAGATTCCAAAAGGATTATAGTTTTAAATGTGAAAAGTAAAACAGTAAAATTTCTAGAAGATATAATAGAGTATGAATATGACTTTGAAACAAAAAAGAGAGCGCTAACCATATAAAATTAGGATTCTTTGCTCATTAAAAGAAACCATTAGGGAAAATGCAATGGCAAGCCATTGAGTAGGAAAATATATTTGCAACATATATTATTAACAAATAATGCACATTGACATAAAACAAAATACTCCTACAAATCAATAAATACACTATAAATATTATAAATACTATACTATTTAAATACTATATAAATACTATAAATGCTATAAATAATTAATATAAATCAATAAAGAAAAAAAGAGAAAAAACAATTCAAATGAAACTGGACAAAGATTTGAATAGGACTTTTTCAAAAAAGGATGTCCTGTGTCTAGTAAAGAAGAAAAGTTGCTCAACCTCATTAGTCAAGTAGGAAATGTCAATTTAAACCATAATGGGTTATTTCTTTTATCTTTTATATTTTTTGGTGGTGGTTTAAGTCCTATGGGTTCTGTGTGAACAACTAATAATTTATTCAGAGCTTTTTAAATAAAGTCACTCATGCAACTGATTCATTTTCCCCTTAGAAATTGAGAAATTGCATAATGTAATATTTTTATACACCTACCAGAAATTTGTCGTTGTTGTTAAGTCACTAAATCATGGCTGACTCTTCTGTGACCCCATGGACTGTAGCCTGCTAGACTCCTCTGTCCATGGGGGTTTCTCCAAGCAAGAATACTGGAGTGGGTAGCCTATCCCTTCTCCAGGGGATCTTCCTGACTTAGGAGTAGAACCAGGGTTTCCTGCATTGCAGGTGGCTTCTTTACCAGCTGAGCTACCAGGGAAGCCCCTGACAATTGATAATTCTTAGCAAGACTGTGAAGCAACTGGAAGTTTCATATGCTGCAAGTGGGAAGTGTAAATTGGTGCAGGCACCTTAGAAAATGGACAGTGTCTGTAAAAACTCAATATACATGCATACTCTTCCAACCTGGCAGTTCCATTCCCAGGTTATATATACCCAACTGAAATGTGTATAAATGTGCACAGAATGTTCAAGAATATTCACAGCAACTTTATTCTTAATCAGAATCGAAGCAGAAAACAACTCACAAATCCATCAATAGTAGAATGAATAAATAAATTGTGGAATATAATACTATATACTAATAAGAAATAAGGAATTATTTTTTCATCTTTTCTACATGAAAGCAATAAGACCATGGTTTTTCAAACTTCTCCTGAATATTAGTGGGTTAGTACTTTACTGGAAGACATTATATATACCCACAAACAGTAGCATGACAAAAAATATCCTTTGGATAACAACACAAAGAAACTAGAACAAAGCCTTTTAGTCACTGTAATTTCATCCCTCTGGGTCCTTTATATAGGACTTAAAGGTACTTAAAGCAGAAATGGTTTCTTCTTCAACATCGTTATTCTTTCTTTTTTATGTCTCTTGTGCTCAAAAGATTTTGAAAGTAGTAAGCAGAGATTTCCCTTCTCTTATGGTTGTGGAAATGGCAACCCACCCCAATGTTCTTGCCTGGAGAATCCCAGGGACGGGGGAGCCTGGTGGGCTGCCGTTTATGGCGTCGCANATGAGATGATTATGGTTAAGCCATTAAATGGAAAGCTGATAGGAAATCCATTAGATATGAGGAAACCCATAATATATGGGGAAAGTCATAACTGATGAATCAGATGGAAAACAGCTAAACCCACTGGCCAGTCATAATGACACAGACAAGCAGACATCATGTGCCTGTTGATATTGTGTAGTAGAAAGCACACAGCAACCCATATAAAATGTACTTGCTGCTCTACCTCAGATCTGGGCTTCCCTGGTTGCTCAGAGGTTAAAGCGTCTGCCTGCAATGAGGGAGACCCGGGTTCGATCCCTGGGTTGGGAAGATCCCCTGGAGAAGGAAATGGCACCCCACTCCAGTATTCTTGCCTGGAAAAGTCCATGAACAAAGGAGCCTGGCAGGCTACAGTCTATGGAGTTGCAAAAGGATGGACATAACTGAGCAGAGAACAGAACAACCAAATGAAATGTGTGCACCTTATCTGATTCCTAATTTGAGAAAATCAACTATAACACCACCACCACCAACAAACATTTATGGGACAATTGGAGAAATTTTAATATTTCCTAGATTTTAATTTATTAATAGTAAGGAATAAAAATTTTTAGTTTATGATGATTATAGTTTTTTTGGAAAAAGTAGTTGTATATTAGAGATCAATACTGATATATTTATAGATGAAATGATGTATCTTGAGGTTTGCTTCACAATAACCCAAGGTAAGAGATATAAATAGAACAAGACTGGCTGAAAACTGACAATATTGGAACTGGGTGAAAGATATCTTGAGATTTATAATTTTATTATTTTAATTTAGTATACATTTGGAATATTCCATTGTTACATAAATGAAAATAGATTCCAAAAGGATTATAGTTTTAAATGTGAAAAGTAAAACAGTAAAATTTCTAGAAGATATAATAGAGTATGAATATGACTTTGAAACAAAAAAGAGAGCGCTAACTATATAAAATTAGGATTCTTTGCTCATTAAAATAAACCATTAGGGAAAATGCAATGGCAAGCCATTGAGTAGGAAAATATATTTGCAACATATATTATTAACAAATAATGCACATTGACATAAAACAAAATACTCCTACAAATCAATAAATACACTATAAATATTATAAATACTATACTATTTAAATACTATATAAATACTATAAATGCTATAAATAATTAATATAAATCAATAAAGAAAAAAAGAGAAAAAACAATTCAAATGAAACTGGACAAAGATTTGAATAGGACTTTTTCAAAAAAGGATGTCCTGTGTCTAGTAAAGAAGAAAAGTTGCTCAACCTCATTAGTCAAGTAGGAAATGTCAATTTAAACCATAATGGGTTATTTCTTTTATCTTTTATATTTTTTGGTGGTGGTTTAAGTCCTATGGGTTCTGTGTGAACAACTAATAATTTATTCAGAGCTTTTTAAATAAAGTCACTCATGCAACTGATTCATTTTCCCCTTAGAAATTGAGAAATTGCATAATGTAATATTTTTATACACCTACCAGAAATTTGTCGTTGTTGTTAAGTCACTAAATCATGGCTGACTCTTCTGTGACCCCATGGACTGTAGCCTGCTAGACTCCTCTGTCCATGGGGGTTTCTCCAAGCAAGAATACTGGAGTGGGTAGCCTATCCCTTCTCCAGGGGATCTTCCTGACTTAGGAGTAGAACCAGGGTTTCCTGCATTGCAGGTGGCTTCTTTACCAGCTGAGCTACCAGGGAAGCCCCTGACAATTGATAATTCTTAGCAAGACTGTGAAGCAACTGGAAGTTTCATATGCTGCAAGTGGGAAGTGTAAATTGGTGCAGGCACCTTAGAAAATGGACAGTGTCTGTAAAAACTCAATATACATGCATACTCTTCCAACCTGGCAGTTCCATTCCCAGGTTATATATACCCAACTGAAATGTGTATAAATGTGCACAGAATGTTCAAGAATATTCACAGCAACTTTATTCTTAATCAGAATCGAAGCAGAAAACAACTCACAAATCCATCAATAGTAGAATGAATAAATAAATTGTGGAATATAATACTATATACTAATAAGAAATAAGGAATTATTTTTTCATCTTTTCTACATGAAAGCAATAAGACCATGGTTTTTCAAACTTCTCCTGAATATTAGTGGGTTAGTACTTTACTGGAAGACATTATATATACCCACAAACAGTAGCATGACAAAAAATATCCTTTGGATAACAACACAAAGAAACTAGAACAAAGCCTTTTAGTCACTGTAATTTCATCCCTCTGGGTCCTTTATATAGGACTTAAAGGTACTTAAAGCAGAAATGGTTTCTTCTTCAACATCGTTATTCTTTCTTTTTTATGTCTCTTGTGCTCAAAAGATTTTGAAAGTAGTAAGCAGAGATTTCCCTTCTCTTATGGTTGTGGAAATGGCAACCCACCCCAGTGTTCTTGCCTGGAGAATCCCAGGGACGGGGGAGCCTGGTGGGCTGCCGTTTATGGCGTCGCACGGAGTCGGCCACGACTGAAGTGACTCAGCAGCAGCAGCAGCAGCAGCAGCATGGCTGTGGAAAGAATTTACTTATTGAGCAGAGGCTCTGTATTTTATTTTCTGGCGCTCCTTCCCCTGCCCCACCTGTTAACAGCTGCTCACTAAGGACAATAAGAACTTGTATTTCGCCATTCCTTCTGGGGAAATTTCTGGAAGGCAGATAGAACTGAGATATTTCAAGCCAGTTCTCAGACACCTACTTGTCTAATAGGACCTATTTTAATATTTTATTCCCATACTTCCAATGTCCTCTTAGGTCTCCCCACTAAAGGGAATCATAGCACTTACCATTTAGCCAAGAGATTATTTATTTAGGGTCTGCTAAGGTCCATGAGCGCTTCACAGATGGCTCAAGTGGTACAAAATCTGTCTGACAATGCAGGAGATGCAGGAGATGTGGATTTGATCCCTGGTTTGAGAATATCCACTGGAAAAGGAAACACAACCCTCTCCAGTGTTCTTGCTGGGAAAATCCCATGGACAGAGGAGTCTGGTGAGCTACATGGATTGCAAAGAATCAGACACAACTGAATGAGCAGTGAAGGTCCATGAAGGCTGAAATCAATCATGTCTATTTCACCCACTGCTGGCTCCTCAGTACCCACTGAAATATGTCATATGCAGTAGGTGCTAAACTATTTGTTGAATGAAATCAGGTTTAATGGAACTACCCCTACCTCCCCAGATCAGGCCAGTTTTATGCTGAAGTTCATAATGAATTTATTCTTATTTGCTTACAAGTCTAAGAAGCTTGCTTGCCTGGTTTCCAAATTCACAACTGATCAAAAGTCAGATTCAAATGTAAATCACATATTTATATCTATATCCGTGTCTATATTTCAGGTATTGGGTGGGAAGAGAAATTCCTAGATTTAATACAATCTTGGAAAGAAATCTCTCCTACTATACAAAACCTGTTGACTTAGTTATATTTCTGTGTTGCCATGTCAAGTATCTATAGTTTTCACTGTCTTATTATTTCATGCTCATTGTTGAGGATAAACTCTCAACATCAATAAGCTTCTACTAATCCCAACAGTGAAAACTGCAGGATATATCATTTCTGGGGGTAACTACTTACTCAGTGTTTGACTTTCTCTTCACCATCCCTAACATCAGTATCACCTCTTGCTAAGAAAGAATCACAAGCCCAACTCCAGGTCTACTGATCAGAATCTTCATTTTATCAAGACCCTCAGATGATGCATATTTAGTGTAGAATCTGAGAAGCATTGCTGGAGACCATCATGAACACTTTAAAAAAAAAAGTTTTTCTTTGATGCAGACCATTTTAAAAGTTACTATTGAATTTGGTACAATTTTGCTTCTGTTGTTTATGTTTTGGTTATTTGGCCATGAAGCATGTGGGATCTTAGCTCTCCCAAACTGGCAGCTCCTGCATTGGAAGTTGAAGTCTTAACCCCTGGACTGCCAGGGAGGTCCCTAATGAACACTCTCAATGAGGTTAAAGTTACTGCATTTTGGACAAGCCCATTTCATCTTAGCAGATTCTTAGAAGAATGATACTGAGCTGACTTTTTATTACTTCTAGTTTGTTCCTGGTTTCACATCCAGGGCCAGTTCATTTTTTTCCATGACAATTCTTTGAAGATCTCAAGGCAGCCTACTGTCCCTGAGGGTTTTCCAGGCCAGTGTCTCTTAGAATTTATGTCAGGGATTATCAGTTTTGTAAAATGTTTTGTGGAAACAAATGGTTCACTGCTACATCAATTGCAACTGTGTGTGATTTTGGAAGCTTTATTTGAGGTTCTGAGAAGTAAGGAAAACATTAATTTGGCTTAATCCATTTTTCCCCAACCTAATTTGTTCAGGAAAACTTTCCTACTCATGTAACAACTAGTAGCATCATCAAGATTTGAAGAAGGAATTTTGGGAAATATGGTTGTCAGCTGGAGCCTCTTCAGCTGCTCTGTGGCAGGCTGAATAATAGTTATCTAGGTTCAAAGGTCAAAGGTTATCTAGGGTCAAATTCCTTAAATCCACAAGTGTTCAGTTCAGTTGCTCAGTCGTGTCCGACTCTTTGCGACCCCATGAATCGCAGCACGCCAGGCCTCCCTGTCCATCACCATCTCC
>SJYX01024757.1:0-11298 GCA_006410675.1 Oreotragus oreotragus | reverse complement strand
CCCCTCGTCCAAGGTAAGGAGCAGCGGCTGTGCTATGGAGCAGCCGTGAAGAGACAACCCACGCCCAAGGTAAGAGGAACCCAAGTAAGGTGGTAGGTGTTGCAAGAGGGCATCAGAGGGCAGACACACTGAAACCATACTGGCAGAAAACTAGTCAATCTAACCACAAGTGTTACCTATATGGTAAAAGGGATTTTGTAGATCTGATTAATGATCTTGATATGGGGAGATTGATATGGAGTACCTTGGTGGACCCTAGATGTAATCATAAGCGTCTTTATAAGAGGGAGGCAGAGGGAGATTTGAGGATAGATACAGGTAGATTTCCACAATGGAAGCAAGAGATTGGAGTGATATGAGGAAAAGGTCCCTAGCCAAGGAACAAGGTAGGCCTCCAGGAGCTAAAAAATACAAAGAAATGGATTCTCCCACAGAGATTTTGGAAGGTACTAGTTATGCTGACACTGTTGCTTTAGACCAGTGAGCGGTTTGGACTTCAGCTCTCCAGAATGGTAGAAGAATGTACATTTATATTGGGTTAAGCCACTGTTTGTAATTTGTTATAGTAGCATAGGAGACTAACATGCTCATCATATCACTGCCTACTCAAACCCTGCAATGACTCTCAATTACCCTTAGGAAAGAAAAATCCAAGCTCCTCAATGTGGCCAAGTCTGTACCCAGTTCCACAAACCCTTCAGCCTGAGCTGGTTTCTCTTGTCCATAGTGTTTAAATTGCACTGCTCTTCTTTCTGTTACTTGAATCTGCCAAATTCGCTCCTGTGTCATGGCCTTGCACTGCTAAGCCCTCTGATGCATTTGTTGACCTATGTATTATCTGTTCTTCTACTGCTCTGAGAAGAGAGCCTGCACATAGACAGCACTCAGAAGACACTGGTTGTTGAAGGTATAGATGGATAATTGAACATGATTGTGGTTTCAACTTTCTTCGCCATCCTGATTGCTTCCTTTGAATTATGTTCTGGCTGGTTTATGTCTTTAATATTATGATTCCCAGGCCTGACTCCAATAGTACAGACCTGATCTGACCATTGCCAGGCAAAGCTGAGATATTTCTCGAAAGCTTCAGAGAGTTTATATTTCATATTTTTGTGTCTGAATCATTTTATAATACATTTTTTTTAAAAAGGAGCGAAGTCTGAATCTGTTTTTAAACACGCCAAACTCAGATGGTATTAACACTGACGTCTTCCCCAGACATCCTGTCTAAAGTTGTAAACTACCTTTCACCAACATTCATTCCCTGTCTCCTTTTCTGCTTGATTCTTAATATGCACCCCTAAGCCCCTTTGTATTTTGCTTGTTTTTCTTGTTTGGTGTCTGACTCCACTAGAAAATGAATTTTATGTTGATAAGGAGTTTGCTATTTTTTAAAAACTGCTGTATTCCCAGTGCCTGAAGACTGAGTAGCTCAGAGCGCTGCTGCTGCTACGCTGCTTCAGTCGTGTCTGACTCTGTGCAGCCCCATAGACAGCAGCCCACCAGGCTCCCCCGTCCCTGGGATTCTCCAGGCAAAAACACTGGAGTGGGCTGCCATTTCCTTCTCCAATGCATGAAAGTGAAAAGTTAAAGTGAAGTCACTCAGTCATGGCCAACTCTGTGCAGCCCCATAGATGGCAGCCCACCAGGCTCCCTGTCCCTGGGATTCTCCAGGCAAGAACACTTAGACGGTCAATAAACGCTTACGAAGTGAATGAATGAGTGAGCCAACCAACCAATTGCATTTATCCAGTCAAATATTGGCTAAAATTTATTTTCAAAATTATTATTCTTTTAAATTATTTCTAGAAAGAAAGATTTTTGAGAAAATTCATTTTCTTCTGTTTCCCCTGCTGTTCTGTGTTGCTAATTAATGGAACGTGAGTGGAGGAGTCAGGCCTCCCTCCCACATCTGCTCCATTAAACCTCTCTAACCTAATTCTCTCTGCTCTTTACCCTTCTGGCTGTGACAGCGATGCCAGGACAACGTGGAATGCCATGTGTTGAGGCTGGCAGAGTCTCTATCAGTCTGGGACCCTGTGCAGTTTTATGGAACCAAATAGGAAATGCTTTGAACTGTTTATATGAGGGAGAAACTAGACTCATTTCATGTGAGCCTGTTATACATCTTTGGGTGTGTTTGAGGCAATAGGTAGTCTGCCCTAACAAACAAATATGTACAAATAAATAGTCTTCACCTATTAAAACAATTAACATGCAGAAAAGGCTAAGACAGACAAAGGATAGTATTTATCATCTTTATTTATTCTGCATCCTATCTTTGAAGTCCGTGCTTACACATGACAGTTTGAGGAATGGGTTACGGGATAACTAGGTCACCCCTAGTTAAAACCATTTATTCTCCCTTTGAGGTGGCAGGAAGCAATATCCCTGTTTTAGCGTTTTTCCCACATCAGGGTGATTTATGGAAGCCTCTGAATTCTTGGGGTTACAGCAGTTGTTTGGCCGTTCCCCAGGTGCCAGTACATAGTCTTTAAAGAATCAACCATCTTGCAGTTCCCCTCACACACACCCTCATTGGCAAAGGCCTGTGTAAGCACTGTGAACCCTAGACGCCTTTGGTGAAAGATCAAATGGATAATCTGGTGTGTTCAGCAGACATAGATAGAGGAGGTTGGAAGCAGAATGGATGATGCCCATTATAGTTGACACATGCATTCTTCACAACAATATTGCACATACATGCAATGTATAATCCATGCGTGTTCAGTTGCTTCAGCTGTGTCTGACTCTTTGTGACCCAATGGACCATAGCCTGGCAGTCTCTTCTATCCATGGGAGATTGCCAGTAAGAATACTGGAGTAGGTTGCCATTTCCTCCTCTGAAGATTTTCCTCACCCAGGGGTTAAACCCGTGTCTTCTGCATCTCCTGCATGGCAGGCAATTTCTTTACCTGCTGAGCCATTGGGGAAGCCTATATAATCCATACTTCAAAATATATTTATGTCTTTCCCATTATTTGTTTTCTACAATATCTCATCAGGTGAGTTGGCACATATTATAGTTCCCAGTTTGTAGAAGGAACTGAGCTTTAGAGGCATTAAGGAGAGTACCCTTTTTTGGGGGTAACAAGCTGCTATGGAAGAAATAGGGCAACATCATTAGATGATGCTGAACTGGCATGACCTGCATGAACATCTCCCTTCACTGGGAAGAGGGATAGGACTAGGGTCAAAGTCAGGACGAGATGGATTGGCTCTAGCGGGATGTGAACATCCTGAAATCACAAACAGCCTTTATGTGTGCCTGTGTGCACTGTATTGGAAACAGTCCATAGCCTTTGGCAAACTTTCGAGGGGACTGCTGCTGCTGCTGCTGCTAAGTCGCTTCAGTTGTGTCCGACTCTGTGCGACCCCATAGACGGCAGCCCACCAGGCTCCCCCATCCCTGGGATTCTCCAGGCAAGAACACTGGAGCGGGTTGCCATTTCTTTCTCCAATGCATGAAAGTGAAAAGTGAAAGTGAAGTCACTCAGTCGTGTCCAACTCTTTGCGACCCCATGGAGCCCACCAGGCTCCCCCGTCTATGGGATTTCCAGGCAAGAGTACTGGAGTGGGTGCCATTGCCTTCTCCATTGAAGGGACTACACACCTTCAAATGGTTAAGAACCAGGTGTTCTGTAGCTGTAAATTGTCTTGCGTTCTTCAGAAACAACTGACATCCAAAGCCTTGCTATGGGAAAATAGTGCTTTTGTATGAGGAAAGGCCCATAGAGTCTTCTCAGGAAGAATTTATATCTGTCTTATGGATATTTACTTTACAGCAGAAACAATATGAGTACCCATCCCCCTAATCCCAGAGAATTTCTTTGGGTCCACAGGATCAGATTTACTATTTTGGCAAAAAATAATAAAGACAAGCTTGCCATTTTTAGAAGAAAATGCTTAGCATTAACAAAATCCTGTGGGTCCACCCTAGGTCAGGTGTATGAGGCTCAGAAAGCTTTTATTTTGTACATTGATGTTTATACAGAGGGAAGCCTGGCTTACCAAGTTCCTGAAGGAAGTCACAGTTGCTGGGATATCAGATAAAGGAAATAGTGACTTAGGCTCTTATTTTATAAGCATTTCTTTGCTTAGAATTTCAGAGGGGTTGACAAGGTCATGCTCACAACTCTGACTATAAACATGCCTGTCCTAGGGACAGTTTACACATTTTTGTGAACAAATTGCTTAGCCAAGCATAGAGCAGGAATGAAACCACCACCCTGGGAGGGTACTATGCTCAGGGCACAGGGCCTACTGAGGCACAAAGTGTGAGGGAAAGGAGAAATAGCTCTTAGAGTTGTCCTAAAATTGGGGTCATTATAAACTTCACTTTTTTTTTTTTTTTTGTCTTGAAATTAAACATTAAGCTTGCTTGGTCACCAAAGGCAAACCCTGAAGGCAGTTGCTGGCACCAGCTGGTTGTTTGGTATTTTGGCCCTAGGAGCTGACTCTAGGGGAGTTCCTTTTCATAGCTTGGAAGTGAAGTAACTGAATTCTTAGCACTGTTGATTTTGGGAGATCATTTTGGTTTGCACAATTTGGAGTTCTGAGCACAGCGTGTAATCGGAGTGGCAGTGATGAGGTGAGGAACCTGAGGAGGCTGCCTGTTCTTATTGAATCTCTCATCTGTGTGTGAGACTAGAATGTCCTAGATGCCACCTCATGATTGCTGGCAACATGGTGAACGGGTCAGGTTTTCCACTCAGGATGTAGAAATATGTTCAAGAAACAGAAGTGAAATGGAAAATATGAAGAGGCTATCTTCTTTATACTCCTCCCCTCTTCCTTCACTCTTTTTGAAATTTAAATTTGGCCGTGCTGGGTCTTAGTTGCAGCCTGGGAAATCTTGGTTGCAGCATGCAAACTGTTAGTCGCAACGTGTGAGATCTAGCTCCCCGACCAGGGATCCCAGGGATCGAACCCCAGCCCTCTGTATTGGGAGCGTAGCCACTGGACCACCAGGAAGGTCCCTCTTCCTTCACTCTCTACCTACTGATTGTAATAACGGTCATCTCATCATTCATTTCTTTGCCTTTCTAGAACTTATCACGTCTCACCTACAAATAGATTACTGTGACGCTGCAGGCAGGCCTGAGCTCTACCCATTTTCTGAGTCTTGAGCTCTGTTGTTGGCCAGGTTCTTGCATGTTTTGCTGCTGCTTGAAGGAAAGAGATTGGGATTCAAAATCCATTTGCCCATAGAAGATAGGAATGTATGCATGTGTATTTATATGAACGTTGCAATAAGGATTTACTGCGATGGAGTAAATGGAGACCCTGGAGACAGCGTAGAGATAGGCAGGATATTCTTTAGATAGAGGACATGGGTTCTAGTCCCAAATACCCTCTCCCCACCCCATGCTAGCTATGTGGCTTTGGCCAATTCAGTTAAGCTTTTTAAGCCTCAATTTCTTTTGTATTTAAATGTATTTAAAATAGAGTGCCCTATTGTGTAATTATCAAGACCAGATGAGGTAATGCCTTGTTCAAACATAAGATGGTGTTTCAGTCAGGAGAGTTTAGGTTATGTTGTCGTACCAAACATTCTTGGAATTTCAGTTGCTGAAAGTAATAACCTTTTTTTTTTTTTTCCTCACAGTTCATGTCCAGAATGGGTTGGATAGTTGGCAGGGGGACTCTTCTCATTGAAGTTTCTCAGAGAGCAAGCTCATAAAGATTCCATCTTCTTGTGTTGCTACTGTCTCTGTGTGCACTGACCATGTGCTGCCATGATCAGTGCATCGGGAAGGAGAACGCTAGAGTCCAACACTGGCAATTACGTACATAGCCTAGAAGGGCCATTCACTTCTGCTCACATTTCACTGGTCACAAATATGGTGTTATGTAACTTTAGAGGAGGTAGCAGTGTCATCCAACAAGAACCTATTGAACTTTAGTAATGCCAAAAGCATAGGTGGTTTGTGGAGTTTTGCTGGTCCTAAGATGCACTTTTTCTCCCCTCATTTTAGTATCTCTGAAGTTGAGATGCGTTTAACAATTAATAGCATCTAATAATCACCAGAAGCCATTCTTTCAAATTTTACCTCTGAAACCAGAATGCCATTGACAACTGGTGGTATCCTGGATTTGATGATAATATGGCATTATTGCTATTCTTTCCAAATGCTTGGCCTTCCATGATCCAGAGGGACCATGACCGGGTGGGGCCTATAATCTCAGCAGTGCTAGATAATGACCTAATTGCTATTGCGAGATGTTGGCTAAGCCCTTTCTCTCAGTTCATTCATTCAGTCGTGTCCGACTCTTTGCAACACCTTGGACTGCAGCACGCCAGGCTTCCCTGTCCATCACCAGCTCCTGGACCTTGCTCGAACTCATGTCCATCAAATCAGTGATGCCATCCAACCATCTCATCCTGTCATCCCCTTCTCCTCCTGCCTTCAATCTTTCCCAGCATCAGGGTCTTTTCCAGTGAGTCAGTTCTTCGCATCAGGAGGCCAAAGTATTGGAGTTTCAGCTTCAGCATCAGTCCTTCCAATGAATATTTAGGACTAATTTCCTTTAAGATTGACTGGTTGGATCTTCAAGTATTCTCCAACACCACAATTCAAAAGCATCAATTATTTGGCACTCAGCTTTCTTTATGGTTCAATTCTCACATCCATACATGACTATTGGAAAAGTCATAGCTTTGATTCGATGGACCTTTGTTGGTAAAGTAATGGCTCTGCTTTTTAATATGGTGTCTAGGTTGGTCATAGCTCTTCTTCCAAGGAGCAAGTGTCTTTTAATTTCATGGCTGCAGTCACCATCTGCAGTGATTTTGGAGCCCCCCCCAAAATAAAGTCTGTTACTGTTTCCATTGTTTCCCCATCTATTTGCCATGAAGTGATGGGACTGAATGCCATGATCTTTCCTTTTTGAATGTTGAGTTTTAAGTTAACTTTTTCACTCTCCTCTTTCACTTTCATCAAGAGGCTCTTTAGTTCTTCACTTTCTGCCATAAGGGTGGTATCATCTGCATGTCTGAGGTTATTGGTATTTTTTCCCAGCAATCTTGATTCCAGCTTGTGCTTCATCCAGCCTGGCATTTCACATGATGGACTCTGCATAAAAGTTAAATAAGCAGAGTAACAATATAGAGCCTTGACATACTTCTTTTCCGGTTTGGAACCAGTCTGTTTCTCCATGTCCTGTTCTAACTGTTGCTTCGTGACCTTCTTGTACTGTTTGTGTGGGGCCCCTGGGAGAAGAGAGTTTCCTGAGGTTTTCTCTCACTCCCAGGAATGACAGTCTTCTTTTCTCTTATCTTGACATTGGGCTCCCATTCTGAGACAAGTCTTTGAGGCCATAAGGGCCCATAAAGACTTATAAGACAGAAGCCTCCTCAGTGGCAGTGACAGCATCATTTCTTTCTGTCCAGACAATTCCCTAGACATCCAGAGGGTCAAGAAAAATGCTGATTTGTGATTCAAAATTCTCATTCCAGCTGCTGAAGAAGTGTTACCATTAGTCCATGTCTGGATGGGTATCCAGGTTGTCTTACTTTTGGACTTTCAGTTCAGTTGCTCAGTCATATCTGACTATTTGTGACCCCATGGACTGGAGAGTGCCAGGCTTCCCTGTCCATCACCAGCTCCTGGAGCTTGCTCAAACTCATGTCTATCAAGTTGGTGATTTCATCCAACCATCTCATCCTCTGTCATCCCCTTCTCCTCCTGCCTTCAACCTTTCCCGGCATCAGGGTCTTTTCCAATGAGTCGGTTCTTCCCATGAGGTGGCCAGAGTATTGGAGTTTCAGCTTCAGCATCAGTCCTTCTAATGAATATTCAGCACTGATTTCCTTAGGATGGACTGGTTGGATCTCCTTGCTGTCCAAGGAACTCTCAAGAGTCTTCTCCAACACCACAGTTCAAAAGCATCAATTCCTTTATGGTCCAACTCTTAGATCCATACATGACCACTGGAAAAACCATAGCTTTGACTAGACGGACATTTGTTGGCAAAGTAATGTCTCTGCTTTTTAATATGCTGTTTAGGATGGTCGTAACTTTTCTTCCAAGGAGCAAGCATCTTTTAAATTTCATGACTGCAGTCACCATCTGCAGTGATTTTGGAGTCCAAGAAAATAAAGTCTGTCACTGTTTCCATTGTTTCCCCATCTATTTGCCATGAAGTGATGGGACTGGATGCCACGATCTTCACTTTTTGAATCTTGAGTTTTAAGCCAGCTTTTTCACTCTCACTTTCGTCAAGAGGCTCTTTATCCTTTTCCTTTCATGGTCTTCCAGGTCATTGCCTTGAAACACCAGATATTGTCTTCTCTCTCATTCCTGGTTTCCTCACCTGTGAACTCCTAGAGTGTTTGCTGTGCACACCTATTCACTCAGATGATGATGGCTGGTTAGAAGCAGGAGCAGAGACTGAGGATTGTGCAGGCCGGGTAGGGGGCTTGAAGGGGAGTAGGGAATAGAAGGGAGTATGAGGTATATCTTAGCCTGAAGTATTTGAGGGCTGGAGTAGGGAGAAGAAAGCACAGGTTTTCTCCATGGCTTCTTCTCAAATTTTGTGGGTTTCCTGGCCTCTAGCTCATACATCATAATACTTTATGCATATCTCTGCAAATACCATCATTTTTGGCAAGAAGATTGAGATTAACCTTCCACACTATTCTCATTTGCAGCCCAGGCAGCCTGTCATGTACAATTTAGTATTTAAATCCTCTCAGTTATGGCCAAGATAATGACCTTTATGCGAATTAATGGCTGGGTAACAGCATGTCCTTTTGGGGAGCTTCATGGCAACACATCTAAGTTAGACCCACCCACCTCTTGGGCATTCATATCTGCTTAGAGAGCACCTGGGGCTGACCCTGTGGCCAGAGAGCCCTCTTCTGTCGGGCCATGGTTGCCACTGGAGAGTTTGGGGTAATGTGCTTATTCAGAGCTTGGTTGGCCTGTGTTCTGACTCAGATTTCCTCGGTATCGACACTTCTTTTCCTCTCATTTCTGCTTTTAACTTTTTTTATTTTTTATTTTTATTTTTTTATTTTATTTTTTTGTATTTATTTATTTATTTATTTTATTTATTTATTTTTTACACGAACTCCCAATGCTTTTAACTTGATTCACATGTTCAAGTTTTGTTGGAGGCCACCTTCAAATACCATTGCATTTATGAGTCCCTCCCTGGTGACTGCTGGGTCTCTACATGGCTCTGCGCTTCACCAACGTCTTCCCTACCCCACATGTCCTGTGTGCCCCCAGAGAGCTGCCTCTCAGGCTTTGCTTCAACCCTCTGCCTGGCCTCAGGCTGCTGCCAGGTCCTGGCCTCCTCTTGTTGACTCCAGCTGGTTTTGCTCTAGCTTCTTGCTGCTGCTGCTCCTTGAGGATACAGAAAGTCCCTACCACAGGGCACAGAAGCCCTGCTGCTGCATTTCCAGCCTTGCTGCCTCCACCTGATCCTGCCGTTGTGCTCCACCCCTCCTCCCAGTGGAGACAGTCCTGCCCTGGCTCAGCCAATAACAAGCCTGCATGGTCATGGGGGCTGTTAACCATCTTGCTCCCTTTCTCATTCTTTTTTTTAAATTAAAAATACTTCTTTTATTATGTTACAGTATAGTTGATTTACAATGTTGTGTTAGTTTCAGGTGTATAGCAATGTGATTCAATTATATGTATATATATCTCTATTCTTTTTCAGATTCTTTTCCCATATAGGCCATTACAGAGTACTGAGTAGAGTTCCTTGTGTTATACAGTAGGGCCTTATTGATTATCTAATTTATATATAATAGTACTCTTGCCTGGAAAATCCCATGGGCAGAGGAGCCTGGTAGGCTGCAGTCCATGGGGTCTCTAAGAGTTGGACTCGACTGAGCGACTTCACATTCACTTTTCACTTTCATGGACTGGAGAAGGAAATGGCAACCTGCTCCAGTGTTCTTGCCTGGAGAATCCCAGGGACGGGGGAGCCTGGTGGGCTGCCGTCTATGGGGTCACTCAGAGTCGGACGCGACTGAAGCAACTTAGCAGCAGCAGCAGCAGCAGTAGTGGGTTTATATTAGTCCCAACCTCCTGCGCCTTTCCCCCTTTGATAACCATGTTTGTTTTCTAAGTCTGTGAGTCTCTCTGTTTTTTAAAATAAGTTCATTTGTATCATTTTTTGTAATTTCACATGCAAATGATATATGATATTTGTATTGATAATATTTAATAACTGTCTCAACATAGTCATCCATGTTACTACAAATAGCGTTATTTCATTCTTTTTCATGACTGAGTAATATTCCACTGCAGACATGTAGTACAACTTCTATATCCATTCGTCTGACATTGGATTTTTAGGTTGTTTCCATGTCTTGGCTATTGTAACTAGTGCTGCTATGAATATTGGCATGCATGTATTTTTTCAAATTAGAATTTTCTCCAGATATATGTCCAGGCGTAGGATTGCTGGATCATACGGTAGTTCTACTTTTAGTTTCTTAAGAAATCTCCATAGTATTCTCCACAGTGGTTGTACCAATTTACATTCTCCCTAACAGTGTAGGAGGGTTCCCTTTTCTCCACGCCCTCTGTAGCATTTATTGTTTGTAGACTTTTAAATAATCCCTTTTCTCATTCTAACCTGTCTCTTTTCAATGGACACTTGATTGATGTCACAGAAACGTTAGCATTGGACAGCACTGGGCTCAAATATTGGTACTACCACTTGTTTTTTTTTTCTTTTTTTTTACCAAGGTTGATTTCCCTAACTATAAAAATTGAGTATGTTGTTTAGTTGTTAAGTCATGTTGGACTCTTTCGTGTTCCCATGGACTATAGCCCACCAGATCATATGTCCATGGGATTTCCCAGGCAAGGATACTGGAGTGGGTTGCCATTTTCTTCTCCACAGGATATTCCTGACCCAGGGATCAAACCTGCATCTCCTGTATTGGCAGGCATGTTCTGTATCACTCAGTCACTAGGGAAGCCCCAGAATTGAGTATCAGTTCAGTTCAGGCACTCAATTGTGTCCAACTCTTTGAGATTCCATGAGCTGCAACACACCAGTCTTTCCTGTCCATCACCAACTCCCAGAGCCCCCTCAAACTCATGTCCATTGAGTCAGTGATGCCATCCAACCATCTCATCCTCTGTCATCCCCTCCTGCCTTCAGTCCTTCCCAGCATCGAGGTCTTTTCTAATGAGTCAGTTCTTCTCATCAGGTGGCCAAAGTATTGGAGTTTCAGCTTCAGCATCATATTCAGCACTGATTTTCTTTAGGATTGACTGGTTTGATCTCCTTGCAGTCCAAGGACTCTCAAGAGTCTTCTCCAACACC
>SJYX01024756.1:68997-79573 GCA_006410675.1 Oreotragus oreotragus | reverse complement strand
TGGACAGGGAGGCCTGGCGTGCTGCGATTTATGGGGTCGCAAAGAGTCAGACACGACTGAGCGACTGAAGTGAACTGAACTGACACATACCCAGCAGGAGCTTTAGAAAGGACACAAGCTGCTATAATATATAAGTCCACCACTTGTGGCCCTGGTCCCATCACAGGTCAACCCACTCCCTGCCTGGATGCTGTATGACAGACAAGGATAGTCCAGCTAGGGAAATCCAGAGATCAGCTGCTACTGTCATGACTAACCTGTTTCCAAGTTCTGGGAATGACACCAATCGGTTTTCTTTCTGGAACATCCCCTTTTGGGACCAGTTACCTTGGTCAGCAGTAGAAAAAGCCCACCCTCCCTATCATACCCAACAGGAGGTCTTTCTTGCGTTGAAGAGTTTTTGAGGACTCTTATATCATAGTACTACTACTACTACTACTTCCAGAAGATCCACTTCAATGCTGCCCAAATTTAGTCTTCACTTTCACAACTATACTGCCATAGGCAAACTAACCTCGGATTTCTAGAGCTCCCACCACAGCACAGACGAGTCCATTTTATGACAACTGTGGTTCTCAAACTGACCACTTTTCTCTTGCAGCCCATGAGCTACCAGAATAAGCTACTGTGTCCCACTTTCAGGACGAGAGTGAAAACCGACATTTAAACCACTACTCATTCCTTCCCATCCTAGCTCAGCTTGATGGAAGCTCCACTCTAGATAAGTGTGACAAAAAAGCAGAGCTCCCTTTCCCTCAGCTGCCAGTCAGAGGATATGATACTATACCCGGAGGGGTAGGCCACCATCACTTCTTATCCCCAACAGTCCAAACTGAAGAGTCTAATTTCCTGATGAGTGCATCCAAAAGGCTAAGATTCTATTCTTTCACACAGCCCCATTCATAAGGAGGAGGTTCTCACCCAGGAAAATCCTGGGGGCACCAATCACTCTCAGATCAGTTTGCTACAGGGCAGACATTCTGTGTCAGAAGTGGCAAGCTGAGAAGCCCAGGTTATCAGCTTCACCTACTGCCCAGAGTAGCAGAGATAGTCCATGAAAATAAAGAGCTTCCATGCTTTCCCCAAAAGTACTGGCATTATTTGAAATAGTGTGGGAAGGTCAAGCCTACAAGCACTCTCAAAAGCAATGAGGATTTGAGTGATAAGCAAGGGGGCTGGCAGCTCCTGTTAGTTAAAGGCAATAAATTAAAAGATAGGTCAGGTGGTTCTTCATGGAGAACAGCAAAGCAGAGTCCTCCTGGGGTTGGAACAGACCTTAGAGACTTGTCACAAAGACAACCCCTAAATGAATTTAGTTGGATCAAACTGTGGAGCCATGTATGTCTTAGGCATTGTTGAAAACAATAAAGCAGTCAGTCAGCAAATAAGGAAGAGTAACAGTTGGGTGTAATTCCAAAAAAGGCAGACAGCTTAATAGAGAGATTAGGGAAAGAGACAGTCAAAGAGAACCATAATTAAACCACTGTCATGCAAGGTGACTGTTTACCTGTCCAAGGCTGCTCCTCCTGAGAGTTAATGCCTCCTTCTGAGGCATTACAAGAAAAAAAACACACCACGAAAATAGTCTGAGTCACTAAAAAGTAAACAAGAAAACAACAAGAAGACCTGAAGAAGTGATGGAGAACCAGTATTCAGCTTTCTACAATTATTATAAAATGTTCAACTTCCAACCACAACTATGAGACACAAAAAAAGAAGCAGGAAAGTGTAACTTACACAACAGAAAAAAAGACAAGCAACAGAAACTGCCTGTGAGGAAGCACAGATGACAGATTTAATAGGCAAAGACTTCAAATGTCCACAATAAAAATGTTCAAAGAACAAAAAGAAACTATGCTTAAACAAGTAAAAGAATGTATAAAGACAAGATCTCGTCAAATACAAAATACCAATAAAGAGATAGAAATTATATTTTTAGGGAATCAAACTAAAATTTTAGACCTGAAAAGCACAAAAACAAAAATAAAAATTACACAACAGGAGATAAAACTATATTTAAGCTAGAAGAAGAAAGATTCAGCAAATGTAAGGATATACTGACAGAGATTATACACTCTAAAGAAAAGTGGGAAATGAACAAGTTCTCAGAGAAAAGTGGGACACTATTAAGCACCCCAACATGATGCATGGAAAGGAGAGGAGAAAGAGAAAGGACTAATGAACAAGTTCCTTTTTTCCCCCATTATTTGAAGAAATAATGCCTGAAAACTTCTCAAGTATGATCAAACACATGAATGTACACATCCAAGACACTGAACAAACTCCAAGTAGAATACATAAAAAGAGATCCACAGCTTACATATGGTAAAAATGCCAAAAACGAAAGAAAATAAGAATCTTGAAAGCAGTAAGAGAAAAATGTCTTTCTATATATAAGGGAATCCCAGTAAGATTAACAGCTGACTTCTCATCAGAAATGATAAAGGCCAAAGACAGTGGGATGACATATTCAAAGTGCTGAAAGAAAGAACTGGACCCAATAATCTTATATTCAGCAAAACTATCCTTCAAAAACAAAAGTGAAATAAAGGTATTGTATGATAAGCAATAACTGAGAGAATCTGTTCCTAGCAGACATTCCTTGCAAGAAATACTAAATGAAGTTGTTCAGACTGAAAGCAAGTGACCCCAGATGACAATTCAAATACACAGACACACATACAAGGAAAATAACAGGGTTGAATATATAAGAAATGGTGAAATTGCATATTTCTTCCCCTTTTTCTCTTAACTTATTTGAAAAAAATTGTATAAAACATTATTTACACAGTTGTATTGTCAGGACTTTCACATAGAGAAATACAATATGTTTGATCATAAAAACACAAAAAGAGATGTGAGCAATGCTGTCTTGGGGTAGGAAACTGATACCAGATACTAACTCAAATCCACAGGAAGAAGTGAAGAGAGTAAGAAATGGTGAAAAGGAAAGTTACAGCAAGCTATAGATGTGTTCAATTTTCCTTCTTCAGTTTCTTTAAAACACAAAAAACTACATACAGAATTATACAAATTAAGATAAGTTATACTAAGAACAATATATTGCTGGGTTTGTGATATGTATATAAATATAAAATATATTTATACATTTATAAATAATAATAGTTCACTAAAGGAGAAAGAGAATAAAGCTATACAGGAATAATATTTCTGTATCTCACTAGAAATAAGTTAGTCAATCTGAAATAGAGTCTCATAAGTTTAGATATAATATAGCAATTCTTATAACAACCATTAAGAAAACATTTCAAGAAATATATATAGTGAAATAATTAAAAGCATTATAATGTTATGTTGAAAATACTCATTAATTTAAAAAATAAAGCAGAAAAGTAGGTATAGAGGAACAAAAAATAATATACAGAAAACAAAATTTTAAATGGCAGACATAAATGCAACTATATCAATATTAGATGTGAGTGGAATAACCAACTGAGATTGGCAGATTAAATTTTAAAAACCCAATCATATGCTGTAGACAAAAGACATACTTTACCTTCAATGATACAAATAGGTTGAAAGTAAAGGAATGGAAAACACATTATGAAGCAAAAAGCAATTATAAGAAAGCTGGAGTGGCTATATTTATATCAGACAACTTAGATATTAAAACATAAAGTATTATTGGAGATAGTAAATGTTACTAATGGCAAAAAATAGTCAATTCATCAGGGACATGAAATAATTTTAAACTTACACGCACCTGACGGAACCCCATAATATAGAAGGTAAAAACATGGAAGCAACCTAGATGTCCATCAGCAGATGAATGGATAAGAAAGCTGTGGTACATATATACAATGGAGTATTACTTGGCCATTAAAAAGAATACATTGGAATCAGTTCTAATGAGGTGGATGAAACTGGAGCCCATCATACAGAGTGAAGGAAGCCAGAAAGAAAAACACCAATACAGTATACTAACACATATATATGGAATTTAGAAAGATGGTAATGATAACCCTGTATGTGAGACAGCAAAAGAGACACAGATTTATAGAACAGACTTTTGGACTCTGTGGGAGAAGGAGAGGGTGGGGTGATTTGGGAGAATGGCATTGAAACATGAATACTGTCATGTAAGAAATGAATCATCAGTCTAGGTTCAATACAAGATACTTGGGGCTAGTGCACTGGGATGACCCAGAGAGATGATATGGGGAGGGAGATGGGAGTGGGGGTTCAGGATTGGGAACTCATGTACACCCATGGCGGATTCATGTCAATGTATGGCAAAACCAATACAGTATTGTAAAGTTAAAAAAAAAAAGAAAAAGAAAAAACTGAAGGAAGAAATAGACAAATGAACAAAAATAGAGACATCAAATCAATAACTTAACCTTTTACCTCAAGACATTTAAAAAGAAAAAGGCAGAGCAAACAAAATCCAAAAAAGAAGGAAGAAAATAAAAACTAGAAAAAAACTATTTTTCTGACTCTTTGAAACCCCATGGACCACAGCATGGAATTCTCCAGGCCAGAATACTGGAGTAGGTAGCCTTTCTCTTCTCCAGGGGATCTTCCCAACCCAGGGATCAAACCCAGGTCTCCTGCATTGCAGGTGGATTCTTTATCAGCTGAGCCACAAGAGAAGCCCAAAGAAGAAAGAATAAAATAAAAACTAGAGAAAAAATTAAAAGAAGTAAACAATAGAAAAATAAAAGACAACTAAACCAATATTTGCTTCCTTAAAAAAGATCAATAAAATTAACAACATTTAGCTACACTGGCCAGTAGAGAGGGAAAAAAAAAAAACCTCACATATGAATGGTGGAATATTACCACTCACCTTACAGAAATACAAAAGATTATAAAGGAATACTATGAACAACATATGCCAACCAATTAGATAACATAGATGAAATGAACAAGTCCCTAAAGAGATACAATTATAAAAACTTAACCAAGGGAAAAAAAAATAAAACACCCTGAATGGACCTATTATAAGTAAAGAGTTTGAATTAATAATTCATGGCAAATAGATAGGGAAACAATGAAAACACTGAGAGACTTTATTTTCTTGGGCTCCAAAATCACTGCAGATGGTGACTGCAGCCATGAAATTAAAAGACACTTGTTTCTTGGAAGAAAAGCTATGACCTATCAAGACAGCATATTAAAAAGCAGAGACATTACTTTGCCAACAAAGGTCAGACTAGTGAAAGCTACAGTTTTTCCAGTAGTGTATGGTTGTGAGAGTTGGACTATAAAGAAAGCTGAGCGGTGAAAAATTGATGCTTTTGAACTGTGGTGTTGGAGAAGACTCTTGAGAGTCCCTTGGTCTGCAAGGAGATCCAACCAGTCCATCCTAAAGGAAATCAGTCCTGAATATTCATTGGAAGGACTGATGTTGAAGGTGAAACTCCGATACTTTGGCTATCTGATGCGAGGACCTGACTCATTGGAAGAGACTCTGCTGCTGGGAAAGATTGAAGGTAGAAGGAGAAGGGGACAACAGAGGATGAGATGGCTGGATGGCATCACTGACTCGATGGACGTGAGTTTGAGCAAGCTCTGGGAGTTGGTGATGGACAGGGAAGCCTGGCATTCTGAGTCCATGGAGTTGCAAAGAGCCGGACAGGACTGAGTGATTGAACAACAATTCCAAGTGTTGCAAATATTGGAATTCTCATACAGCATTGATGGGGATATAACATGGTAGGTACAACTACTCTGAAATCTGATTTGGTAGTTCCTTTAAAAAGTAAACGTATACCTATTTTACGACCCAGCCAATCCTCAATTTCATATTTATCCAGGATTTTAAGTCCATAAACAGACTTAAATATTCACAGTAACTTTACTTGGTATAGCCAAAAACTGGAGACAACCCATTGATCAACAGGTGAATGGATAAACAAAGTGAATCATCCACGTGATGGAATTCTATCAGCAATACGAAGGAACAGACCGCTGATAGACGTACAAACTTGCAGTTGGTAGTTTCACCTTCAGGTCATTCAGCCCAGCGCCAGGCATGTGCGTGGAGGCGTTTCCAGATCACCCTAGTCCCCAGACCTCAGGTCTTCCCAGATGACACCTGGACACTTTGGAGCAGACACAAGCTAGCTCCTCCCTGCTCTGTCTGAACTCCTCACCCAGAGACTCTCTGAGCATATTAAAACGGCGTTTCATTCTTTACAAACCATGGGGTGAGAGTGAGAGGGCGTGGGGTAAGACAGCCTGACCACAGCCCTGTTGGCTAATTTGCTCTTTCCCTACATTCCACACTCCAGGGTCTCTCGCCTCACAATCTATGTGCAATCCGTCTTCCGTGATTTTCCATGAACACGTGACAGCTGAGATCACGTATAGTACTGCACGTGCACGTCACGAGGTACTTGCTTGGCCATGGGCTGCTTTTGTCCTGTAAGCATATTAAGCTCCACCTGAAAAAACCTCTGAGGCTCTGTTATGGATGCATTACGTGGCAAGGCTGCATTACAACTGTATCCACTGGGACAATCACGAGAGCAGAGCATACAGTGTGTGTCTGTTATTATGGCTGCTGTATCAGTCAGGAGAGAATAAATGTGTTTGCAGTTCAAAACACAAATAAATAAAATGGCAATCTGAAGCCACTAAGCTTAGGAGGTAATTCAGTACACAGCAATAGTAACTGATCCTGGGGTAGAAGCAGTAATATACTGGGGTTTTTTCCCCATGCTGAGCTAAGTAGAAACTCATAAGTCCTGTCACACTTCCAAAGTCCAAAACACCTACCTACACTACCTGAGCCAACCTGGGTTTATGCACCTGGGCATCCGACAAGAGCATGGGCCCTTTTACAGCACCCCGCTCCACAGTCATCTAAGCACAGTCCGCGGCTTGAACAGGACTTCTTTTCTCCACCGCCCTCAGGAGAATGGAGAAAGCAGCTCAGGGAGGTCGGGGACTGAGCGCTTTACAGACACCTCGGGGCAGAGGCCCCCTCAGGAGTCCACTCAGGAGACAAAGGCAGAGATTACCAGTCATCTGCACCACCTGAGGGGCATCCGTAGCTCCACCCCATCATGACAGCAGAACGTCTCCCTGCCACTCGCCATTTCAGTTCAGTTCAGTCGCTCAGTCGTGTCCGACTCTTTGCGACCCCATGAATCGCAGCACGCCAGGCCTCCCTGTCCATCACCATCTCCTGGAGTTCATTCAGACTCACGTCCATCGAGTCCGTGATGCCATCCAGCCATCTCGTCCTCGGTCATCCCCTGCTCCTCCTTGCCATTTGGGACCCCACAAAACTGGCAGGTCTTCTATGTGCAACCCCCCCCCCCCCCGCCCACCGCCACGTGCTGACCATGTTACGTGCAAAGAGAGAACACCTCTCTTCAGACACAGTGGCTGGTCCAGGGCACGCGACGCAAGCAGGACCCTGCGCGTCATCTTATGAAGTTTGATGTGATTGAGTTCCTGGACCCGAGGAACCACGTGAGCTGCAGAGGCCAGGAGCCACCCTTCTTATTGTCAGGGACCGGCCTGAGAACTAAACCAAGCTAGAGGGAAACAGAGGCGAGCGATGGCAGCAGAAAGCAACAGTGCTCCAGCTACATTACTTGAAAAATCCTGGGTCCGTCATGGCTGAGGCTCATGTAACCTGATGGACTTTTCACAGGAGACAAAATTCTTTTACCGATTAAACCTGACACCCAGCCAGGCACACCTGGGTAACGGTCTTGATCACATACAGGAGTGCCCTGCTAAGAGGGCCTGGTAACCACAAATCTGACCTAGGTAAGCAGTTAGGCTCTTATAGAATAAATATTGGGAAGGCTGGTGGGCTGTAGTCCATGGGGTTGCAAAGAGTCGGACACAACTGAGTGACTGAACTGAACTGATAATAAATACAGAAGCAACCAAGAAGTACATTCTGATAAGCTGGTCTGCATCCTGCCAAAAACATCTCTCCTTTATAGGATTCATTCCAGATTTCCTTAAAACGATAAGTTCATGTACTTAATTTAAAATTTGGTTCACTTTGCAAAAATCTCACTTTTTAAACAACTTATCAGTGCTATGTATTACCAAAAACATTATACCCTGGAAGAGAACAATCTCTGTTTTGTTTTTTTTTTCTCTACATACAAAGACAATTCACATACACACACACCCCACAAAATGTTTTATAATAGAGCCCTGTCAAAAAGTTATTTTAAAACCTTTTATTTTCTCTGGCAGCCAGAAATGATGTTCACTTGTCTGGAACACAGGCTGTTACAGGCTGCTTGTCACAGACGACTGGGAGGGAAAAAAGCAGAAGATGACAGCTGCAAATCTCAGACTCCCCGAAGACAAAGTGCGTGGCCAAACGCCATCATCCAGTGCCGCTCGAAGCCTCAGCCTCCTGAAGAAAGTGCCCACGTCATTCACACTAGCACTCAGTCAATCAGCGAAGTACTCTCACTGCAGCTTCAACAGTTTCCTTCTTTTCTTGCTATTGTTAAATACTTTCCCTTTTTAGGTAGTTACTAGTGTATCAGAACTCCAAGTAACTACTCTTTAATATGGTTGAAACTGGAATATCTTCAAGATGTCTGTACTGTCAGCACTGGAATCAGAAAGGGGAAAAAAAAATTCCTGGGAAAGGAAAACAGAACCCTGGCTGAGCTCCCCAATGCTGCACTGCCCCCCTCCCAGCTGACTCCATCTATTGGAGGTTGCAGGACAGGGTGCCCACCGCAGCCGCACAAGGCAACAGGAAACACTGCCCCGGGATGCAAGGACGAGCCTCGCCCATCCAGCAGCTGGCACACAGCCCTTCGGTGCTCAGCCTCCTTGTCAGGCAAGACGAGGAAGCCACATTGGGGTCAGGGCTGTGACTCTCTGCTCCAGTCTCATGCCAAGTTTCGGTGTCCCCAAACCTAGCAATTTCCTGGCCTCCACGACAGGCAGGCACGGCGTTCTGCTGGGCAACACTGAGTTTTCACAACGCAGATGGCCCAAGCAGAGACGTCTGTCATCACACGACGCCCATCTTCCAGTAAGGCTGCAAGCTGCCCACCAGCAGGACCGCTCCCGCACCAGCTGCCCCCCTGCTGTCCACCAGTGACCGCGCCATGGCCGGCCTCTGCCTCACGACAAGCTCGGGTGGAGACACAGGTCTGGGGTCAGGCGTCCGCTCAAGATCACACAGTGTGTGTGCATTCTGAACAGGGCTCTGAGCTCTGTACTCACTACCCTGGCCACTGGGGGTCCTTTCTGTGCTCCTGAGGTCGCCGAGCCCAGAGGACAGGCAGGCGCCACACAGCGTGAGTTGCCCCTTCTCTAGGTAATCTGCCCTGTAAACCCACTGGCGTCCAGCCACGTTTAGGGCCCACCCCACTCCCTGGTGAGCCCCCAGCCCTCCCCCCAGGCACTCAGAGCCCTGGCCCCCCCCAGCCCACCCTGGGCCAGGGTGCCCGGAGTCTGTGGGGCTCAGCCATGTGCTGGAGTTCCTTCTCCACACTCCCTCACCACCCACCACCGAGCCTAGAATGATGTGAACACGGAGGAAGGGGAAATGCTCTGCAGCATCTTCAGACAGGTGCTGGAATGGGCTGCCTAAGTGCATCCTGGTGTCTCCCCTGGTCGTGCAGATAGTAAAGTCTCTGCCTGCAAGGTGGGAGACCCAGGTTCAATCCCTGGGTCCAGAAGATCCCCTGGAGAAGGGAATGGCAACCCACTCCAGTACTCCTGCCTGGAGAATCCCATGGACGGAGGAACCTAGTAGGCGTAGTCCATGGGGTCGCAGAGACGGACACAACTGAGCGAGTGCCTCCTGAGCTGGTGTGCCACTAAAACCGGAGAGCAGGGTACCTGCGCTGCCCCTTGGAGTCTGCAGGTGACGCAGTGAAAGGCCTCCATCTTCACACGGGATGTACAGGGACACAGAGACCTGCGAGGTACAGGCTCGGGGAGAGAAAACCCTGATGAGGGAAGGTTCGGGGGCAGACGGCTACTGGCAAGGGATGCATGTCCCCCGAGGGCTTGGAACGTGGATGCTCATGTCACTGGAGCAGTAAGACATCTTCCACCCACAGGAGATGCATATTTATACTGAAGAAGGCAGTTTTAAGTCCAGAGACCAGCCAGCGAGGCCCTAAACAGACATTAATTGAAGGTCTCTGTCTCCATGCTGCTCTGAAGAATTTCACCCCAATAAAATGATTAACTGCTGCTCAGAAAGAAGACCCACAGTCTATCTGGGACTCAGTGATGCCCTCCAGGACAGAGCAGGGATAAAACCCAGGTGCTCGGAGCTCCCAACATCAGCAGTGAGCCACATGCAAGGAAGAGGTACCTCCATACACGTCAAGGTCAGAAAATGAGAGATGGTCGAGGGAACCAAAACTGCCCTAAAAGCAGAGTCAGAAAAGCAGCAGCCATCCTTCGCCAGGGATGGATGACGGTCTATTTGGAGAAAGCTGGACTTCTTCCAATGTGACACAGAGGGCTTCCCTGGTGGTCCAATGGTTAGGACTCTGCCCTTCCCATGCAGGGTATTACAGGGATTCCTGGGCAGGAAACTAAGATTCCACATGCCACGCAGTGCAGCCACAACATCAAAAAAAAAAAAAAAAAA
>SJYX01024756.1:23689-68925 GCA_006410675.1 Oreotragus oreotragus | reverse complement strand
GGACAACAGAGGATGAGATGGCTGGATGGCATCACTGACTCGATGGACGTGAGTTTGAGCAAGCTCTGGGAGTTGGTGATGGACAGGGAAGCCTGGCATTCTGAGTCCATGGAGTTGCAAAGAGCCGGACAGGACTGAGTGATTGAACAACAATTCCAAGTGTTGCAAATATTGGAATTCTCATACAACATTGATGGGGATATAACATGGTAGGTACAACTACTCTGAAATCTGATTTGGTAGTTCCTTTAAAAAGTAAACGTATACCTATTTTACGACCCAGCCAATCCTCAATTTCATATTTATCCAGGATTTTAAGTCCATAAACAGACTTAAATATTCACAGTAACTTTACTTGGTATAGCCAAAAACTGGAGACAACCCATTGATCAACAGGTGAATGGATAAACAAAGTGAATCATCCACGTGATGGAATTCTATCAGCAATACGAAGGAACAGACCGCTGATAGACGTACAAACTTGCAGTTGGTAGTTTCACCTTCAGGTCATTCAGCCCAGCGCCAGGCATGTGCGTGGAGGCGTTTCCAGATCACCCTAGTCCCCAGACCTCAGGTCTTCCCAGATGACACCTGGACACTTTGGAGCAGACACAAGCTAGCTCCTCCCTGCTCTGTCTGAACTCCTCACCCAGAGACTCTCTGAGCATATTAAAACGGCGTTTCATTCTTTACAAACCATGGGGTGAGAGTGAGAGGGCGTGGGGTAAGACAGCCTGACCACAGCCCTGTTGGCTAATTTGCTCTTTCCCTACATTCCACACTCCAGGGTCTCTCGCCTCACAATCTATGTGCAATCCGTCTTCCGTGATTTTCCATGAACACGTGACAGCTGAGATCACGTATAGTACTGCACGTGCACGTCACGAGGTACTTGCTTGGCCATGGGCTGCTTTTGTCCTGTAAGCATATTAAGCTCCACCTGAAAAAACCTCTGAGGCTCTGTTATGGATGCATTACGTGGCAAGGCTGCATTACAACTGTATCCACTGGGACAATCACGAGAGCAGAGCATACAGTGTGTGTCTGTTATTATGGCTGCTGTATCAGTCAGGAGAGAATAAATGTGTTTGCAGTTCAAAACACAAATAAATAAAATGGCAATCTGAAGCCACTAAGCTTAGGAGGTAATTCAGTACACAGCAATAGTAACTGATCCTGGGGTAGAAGCAGTAATATGCTGGGGTTTTTTCCCCATGCTGAGCTAAGTAGAAACTCATAAGTCCTGTCACACTTCCAAAGTCCAAAACACCTACCTACACTACCTGAGCCAACCTGGGTTTATGCACCTGGGCATCCGACAAGAGCATGGGCCCTTTTACAGCACCCCGCTCCACAGTCATCTAAGCACAGTCCGCGGCTTGAACAGGACTTCTTTTCTCCACCGCCCTCAGGAGAATGGAGAAAGCAGCTCAGGGAGGTCGGGGACTGAGCGCTTTACAGACACCTCGGGGCAGAGGCCCCCTCAGGAGTCCACTCAGGAGACAAAGGCAGAGATTACCAGTCATCTGCACCACCTGAGGGGCATCCGTAGCTCCACCCCATCATGACAGCAGAACGTCTCCCTGCCACTCGCCATTTCAGTTCAGTTCAGTCGCTCAGTCGTGTCCGACTCTTTGCGACCCCATGAATCGCAGCACGCCAGGCCTCCCTGTCCATCACCATCTCCTGGAGTTCATTCAGACTCACGTCCATCGAGTCCGTGATGCCATCCAGCCATCTCGTCCTCGGTCATCCCCTGCTCCTCCTTGCCATTTGGGACCCCACAAAACTGGCAGGTCTTCTATGTGCCCCCCCCCCCCCCCCGCCCACCGCCACGTGCTGACCATGTTACGTGCAAAGAGAGAACACCTCTCTTCAGACACAGTGGCTGGTCCAGGGCACGCGACTCAAGCAGGACCCTGCGCGTCATCTTATGAAGTTTGATGTGATTGAGTTCCTGGACCCGAGGAACCACGTGAGCTGCAGAGGCCAGGAGCCACCCTTCTTATTGTCAGGGACCGGCCTGAGAACTAAACCAAGCTAGAGGGAAACAGAGGCGAGCGATGGCAGCAGAAAGCAACAGTGCTCCAGCTACATTACTTGAAAAATCCTGGGTCCGTCATGGCTGAGGCTCATGTAACCTGATGGACTTTTCACAGGAGACAAAATTCTTTTACCGATTAAACCTGACACCCAGCCAGGCACACCTGGGTAACGGTCTTGATCACATACAGGAGTGCCCTGCTAAGAGGGCCTGGTAACCACAAATCTGACCTAGGTAAGCAGTTAGGCTCTTATAGAATAAATATTGGGAAGGCTGGTGGGCTGTAGTCCATGGGGTTGCAAAGAGTCGGACACAACTGAGTGACTGAACTGAACTGATAATAAATACAGAAGCAACCAAGAAGTACATTCTGATAAGCTGGTCTGCATCCTGCCAAAAACATCTCTCCTTTATAGGATTCATTCCAGATTTCCTTAAAACGATAAGTTCATGTACTTAATTTAAAATTTGGTTCACTTTGCAAAAATCTCACTTTTTAAACAACTTATCAGTGCTATGTATTACCAAAAACATTATACCCTGGAAGAGAACAATCTCTGTTTTGTTTTTTTTTTCTCTACATACAAAGACAATTCACATACACACACACCCCACAAAATGTTTTATAATAGAGCCCTGTCAAAAAGTTATTTTAAAACCTTTTATTTTCTCTGGCAGCCAGAAATGATGTTCACTTGTCTGGAACACAGGCTGTTACAGGCTGCTTGTCACAGACGACTGGGAGGGAAAAAAGCAGAAGATGACAGCTGCAAATCTCAGACTCCCCGAAGACAAAGTGCGTGGCCAAACGCCATCATCCAGTGCCGCTCGAAGCCTCAGCCTCCTGAAGAAAGTGCCCACGTCATTCACACTAGCACTCAGTCAATCAGCGAAGTACTCTCACTGCAGCTTCAACAGTTTCCTTCTTTTCTTGCTATTGTTAAATACTTTCCCTTTTTAGGTAGTTACTAGTGTATCAGAACTCCAAGTAACTACTCTTTAATATGGTTGAAACTGGAATATCTTCAAGATGTCTGTACTGTCAGCACTGGAATCAGAAAGGGGAAAAAAAAATTCCTGGGAAAGGAAAACAGAACCCTGGCTGAGCTCCCCAGTGCTGCACTGCCCCCCTCCCAGCTGACTCCATCTATTGGAGGTTGCAGGACAGGGTGCCCACCGCAGCCGCACAAGGCAACAGGAAACACTGCCCCGGGATGCAAGGACGAGCCTCGCCCATCCAGCAGCTGGCACACAGCCCTTCGGTGCTCAGCCTCCTTGTCAGGCAAGACGAGGAAGCCACATTGGGGTCAGGGCTGTGACTCTCTGCTCCAGTCTCATGCCAAGTTTCGGTGTCCCCAAACCTAGCAATTTCCTGGCCTCCACGACAGGCAGGCACGGCGTTCTGCTGGGCAACACTGAGTTTTCACAACGCAGATGGCCCAAGCAGAGACGTCTGTCATCACACGACGCCCATCTTCCAGTAAGGCTGCAAGCTGCCCACCAGCAGGACCGCTCCCGCACCAGCTGCCCCCCTGCTGTCCACCAGTGACCGCGCCATGGCCGGCCTCTGCCTCACGACAAGCTCGGGTGGAGACACAGGTCTGGGGTCAGGCGTCCGCTCAAGATCACACAGTGTGTGTGCATTCTGAACAGGGCTCTGAGCTCTGTACTCACTACCCTGGCCACTG
Organism: Oreotragus oreotragus; assembly: GCA_006410675.1. Classification (NCBI taxonomy): domain Eukaryota; kingdom Metazoa; phylum Chordata; class Mammalia; order Artiodactyla; family Bovidae; genus Oreotragus; species Oreotragus oreotragus. The sequence goes on along the minus strand of SJYX01024756.1, from coordinate 65,193 downwards.
GGGGTCCTTTCTGTGCTCCTGAGGTCGCCGAGCCCAGAGGACAGGCAGGCGCCACACAGCGTGAGTTGCCCCTTCTCTAGGTAATCTGCCCTGTAAACCCACTGGCGTCCAGCCACGTTTAGGGCCCACCCCACTCCCTGGTGAGCCCCCAGCCCTCCCCCCAGGCACTCAGAGCCCTGGCCCCCCCCAGCCCACCCTGGGCCAGGGTGCCCGGAGTCTGTGGGGCTCAGCCATGTGCTGGAGTTCCTTCTCCACACTCCCTCACCACCCACCACCGAGCCTAGAATGATGTGAACACGGAGGAAGGGGAAATGCTCTGCAGCATCTTCAGACAGGTGCTGGAATGGGCTGCCTAAGTGCATCCTGGTGTCTCCCCTGGTCGTGCAGATAGTAAAGTCTCTGCCTGCAAGGTGGGAGACCCAGGTTCAATCCCTGGGTCCAGAAGATCCCCTGGAGAAGGGAATGGCAACCCACTCCAGTACTCCTGCCTGGAGAATCCCATGGACGGAGGAACCTAGTAGGCGTAGTCCATGGGGTCGCAGAGACGGACACAACTGAGCGAGTGCCTCCTGAGCTGGTGTGCCACTAAAACCGGAGAGCAGGGTACCTGCGCTGCCCCTTGGAGTCTGCAGGTGACGCAGTGAAAGGCCTCCATCTTCACACGGGATGTACAGGGACACAGAGACCTGCGAGGTACAGGCTCGGGGAGAGAAAACCCTGATGAGGGAAGGTTCGGGGGCAGACGGCTACTGGCAAGGGATGCATGTCCCCCGAGGGCTTGGAACGTGGATGCTCATGTCACTGGAGCAGTAAGACATCTTCCACCCACAGGAGATGCATATTTATACTGAAGAAGGCAGTTTTAAGTCCAGAGACCAGCCAGCGAGGCCCTAAACAGACATTAATTGAAGGTCTCTGTCTCCATGCTGCTCTGAAGAATTTCACCCCAATAAAATGATTAACTGCTGCTCAGAAAGAAGACCCACAGTCTATCTGGGACTCAGTGATGCCCTCCAGGACAGAGCAGGGATAAAACCCAGGTGCTCGGAGCTCCCAACATCAGCAGTGAGCCACATGCAAGGAAGAGGTACCTCCATACACGTCAAGGTCAGAAAATGAGAGATGGTCGAGGGAACCAAAACTGCCCTAAAAGCAGAGTCAGAAAAGCAGCAGCCATCCTTCGCCAGGGATGGATGACGGTCTATTTGGAGAAAGCTGGACTTCTTCCAATGTGACACAGAGGGCTTCCCTGGTGGTCCAATGGTTAGGACTCTGCCCTTCCCATGCAGGGTATTACAGGGATTCCTGGGCAGGAAACTAAGATTCCACATGCCACGCAGTGCAGCCACAACATCAAAAAAAAAAAAAAAAAAAAAAAAGTGATGGAGATGATGCTCATTCCCTTCTCAAGGGCCCATAAGGCCAACTGCAGACTGCCTAAGGGATCCATGGGAGGCCTATAAGCTCTGTCTCTAAACAGTGGCTGTCTCCTTGGCGAGAAGAAAAGCCCCTTCTCCCTCCTCCAGACCTAAGCATCTCTGAGCACAGGGACCCACACCACGCGTGGGCAAAGCCTCTCCAAGGGGCTGGGCCCCTCCCAGCTGGCCCCAGACTGCATTCACGCCACCATCACCGACCACCAATGATGCTTACTATTTTCTGCTCAACTGGGCGGGAACACTCGCAGCTTTCTCGGGCTTTTCCCCTCCAGTTCACTGTCCAGCTCTGTCCAAACCCACTGAAAGGGAGTTTGATCTATGACTTGCTAATGGATTGAGAAAGGTACGCGCTCCTTCAGCCTGAAGGCAGTTTATGCAACCCCACAGCAGTTCCAGCCAGCATTCCCTGTCTGGTCGTGCACGAGAAATCGCCTGCTGCTTTGAAAGAAGACTGTGCAAAAATGAACCCGCTGCATTCACGGCTGGAAAACACCCAAGAAAACTGGGCAGCAGACTTTTTTTTTTTGCCGGGCTTTTCCATGAGAAAGTAGTACACTGACAGAAGGCTAGGCCTTTCGGCAGAAGGGGAGAAATGCAATCGTAAAAGTCATTTCTGAAAAGAAACTGAGCAGTCACTCCAAACAGGGTGTCTGTTCCCCTTCCCTTTCTCGGTGTCAGACTTCCTGGCCCGCGTCCTCCTGCTGGGAGGGAAGCCGGCTCGCTCCTCTGCTCGGTCACACGTTCCCCGGCTCTCTCCCTTGGAGGGAACAGGAAGGCTGCTGATTCAAAAATCAGACACTTCTGTGGGAGCTGGCGAGGGCCGCGCTCTCCACCCCCGCAGCCCTGGAACACCAAGTCAGCGCCCGGCCTCCCGGCCCTGGCCTCCCGAGGGCCACCGGCCCTCCTCCAGCCCCGGGCTTGGACCAGCTGCCAGCAGCTTCCTTGAGCCACCTGGACAGCCCCAGCCAGCGTGGACTTTAAATAATAAACTATGCATTCTTGGTCCATCTGCCGCTGAAGGCAGATTTTCCTATTTAAGCTGGAGGCCGCCTCTGCTTTGAGTTACTAAAGTAGGGCGGGTGTGTGTTGCATAAGAGCGCAGGGGAGAGCCGGGAGGAGACAGCGCCGCCTCCTCTCCAGTTCCCCGGCCTGGTGGGACCGCATGTGGGGAGAGGACTCACACACACGCGCAAAAAATAGCACAGCGGCCTTTCGTTTCTGGTCTCGGGGCTTCAGTTTTAGACTTTCTTTCTCAGTCAAGTAATGGGATTATCAAGGAAGAGGTCTACAGTGAATTCTTCTGTGTTCTGACACAGAACATGTCTGAAACATAACCGAAGGAGAAAACATGATTATTAAACCGTGGCTGTGACTGCAATGCTTGGCCTTGTGAGAGAAACATATTTATGATATATGTTTACAGGAAACACTGGAAATATAACAGTGAATGTGATAAACTGGAAAGTGGTCCCCCAGCGATGCCCACATCCTAATCCCCTGAACACAGGAGTGTGCTAACTTACACAGTAAAAGGGCTTAGCAGGTGTGATTACGTTAAGGATCTTGAGATGGGGAGCCACCCTGGATGAGTGAGGTGGGCCTGATGCAGGCACACGTGTCCTTATCCCAGGGAGGCAGAGAGGGATGTGACTGGAAAAGAGAATTGCCGGCGTGAGAAAGTCTCCACTGTCCACGCAGGCTTTGAAGATGGAGGCAGGGGCTGACAGCCAAGGAATACAGGCGGCCTTGAGAAGCTGGAAAACGCAAGGAAACAGACTCTCCCCTAGAGCCTCCAGGAGGAATGAAGGCCTGCTGACATCTTGACTCTAGCCAGTAAAACCAATTTCAGACTTCTGACCTCCGGGATTGTGAGATATTAATAATACATTTGTGTTGTTCTTAGTCACCAAGTTTTTGTGGTAATTTTTTATAGCAGTGATAGGGAACTCTTGCCTTCCACCCAGACATAATGACAGCAAACGGCAGAGAGAGACAAATGTGATGTTCAGAATACAGACACAGGACTTTGAGATTCCAGAAAGTAGGCGAGGCAATTAGGGTGGACTTCCTGGATGAGGTGACATCTAGGTTGGGCCTCCAAAAACAAAATGGATTTTCAACAGCAGTAAAAGATAGGCAACAAAAAGGTCATTCCATAAGCCAAAATATAACTTTAATATACCCAAGGTCTGTGACCTAGGAACTTGCAATCTACTATAATCCACACTAAACATTTAATGCGTCAAGTAATAGGGGACTTAAGTTTGAAAATCTAGACGAAATCTGCTAGAATAATACAATTCACCAAAATTGATCCCATTAGTAATATAAAACTTAGGCTAATTTTTATAGAAGAAACAGAAAGTTATAAAGAAACTACAGACACACACACAGAATCAGACTAAGATGATTTCACAGGGGATTCTACCAAACCTTCATAAACCAGACAGCCTCAATGATTCATAAATTGTTCCAGAGCACTGAAAACAAAGGAAAACTTCCACCCTTTTAAAAAAACTAGTATAATTTTGATAAGTGAGCCCATACACAAAAGAAAACTATAGAGCACTGTCAGGTATAGATGCAGATGCAAAAAGGCTGGATAAAACATTAGCAAATAGTTTGCAACATCACTTTAAGGAAATAATGTATTACAACCAAGTGAGATGACTACTAGGAATTCAAGGTTGGTATAATAATAGGAATTCCATTTACATAACACCCAATATTATCCTGTTTAAAAAGAACAATCACATGCATGACCTCCCCGCAAAGGGCTGCAAAAGCCTTTAGAAAATCTAATACCTATATCTAATTTTAACAGTTACTCTCACAAAGGCCAAATCTGAGATCACTTGTATATCAAAAGAAATAGGTAAATAAATTAGTACCCATGGAATAAAATAAGGAGCTACAAGTCCACACAGATATAACTAAATAAATGGAGGGGGAGAAAAGAGAAAGCTGTCCTTGCAGGAGGGCACCAATTAGAAATGGGAAGAAAGTAATGGAGCTAGAGATGCACCATTGCGAAGCCATCACGATCAAAACTGAGTCTCCCAAGAATTAAGAGACACTGAAACTAGTGAGCAAAAGTTTAAAGAAGAACAAGATATTTTTATAAGCTCAAAATATCCCACAAATAACTCACTAATTGCATACAAGAAGATAAGGACCTGAAGCAGATAAAACAGTGATTACGACCTGAGCCAAGTAATAAAATTTGACATCCCCAATGTGACACAAACTGACGGGATGTGCCTCCTGCTAAGATACACTGAGAAGAACACAACAGCCCTTTTGCGGCATTCCCACCAAAAATGAACAACCTCAGTCCATTCATGAAGAAACAGCACACGGAACCAAAAGCAGAGGTTTCCTTGGGGAAGGCAATGGCAACCCACCCCAGTACTCTTGCCTGGAAAATCCAATGGACGGAGTAGCCTGGTGGGCTGCAGTCCATGGGGTCGCTAACAGTCGGACAGACTGAGCGACTTCACTTTCACTTTTCTCTTTCATGCATTGGAGAAGGAAATGGCAACCCACTCCAGTATTCTTGCCTGGAGAATCCCAGGGATGGGGGAGCCTGGTGGGCTGCCATCTATGGGGTCACACAGAGTAGGACACGACTGAAGTGACTTAGCAGCAGAGGTTTCCTCCAACATAACTAAACTGTAATTGTATTTTTGAAGAAACGTGATGGTTATACCTCCAACATAACTAAACTGTAATTGTATTTTTGAAGAAACGTGATGGTTATAAAGAAAAGTTCTAAGTGAATGACCCAGATTGCGGGAGATCAAGGAGATGTGATAACTAAATGTAACGTGTGATTCTATCAATAGATTAGCATCCGAACCAAGAAAAGAAAGCTACAGAAGACATTCATGGGACTACTTGCAAAACTTAAATATGGATGGTTCATTTGACAATAGTATTGTATCAATGTTTCATATCCTAGATTTGATAAACAAATGATGGTTAGTAAGTTCTTAGGAAATATAAATGAATGTATTTACAGATATATTCTATAAATACATACGTATTTATATATATGTATAGATACACAGGACTGTGATATCTGCAAATTACTCTCAAACACTTCAGAAGAAATAAGTGTGTGTGGAAGGAGAGAGGGTTGGGGAGGTTGGAAGGAAGGTGGGGAGGAAGAAAGTGAGAAAGCGGACTCCAGGGTGAGTGGGGGGAAAATATTAACAAGTGGTAATTTGGGGACTGACAAAGGTCTTTGCAGTGATAGCAAAATAAGACGCCAATAAAAAGATGGGGGATATAAACTAAGCATACAAGGATAAGAGAGCAAACAGGTAATCTGGGTCTGGGCAACTGGAAAAAAAATGGGTCAAGACACTGGTATTGGGCTGGTGGAGGCAGGCATGGTCAGATGAGGGTTTGGTTCAGAAACACCACGTTCTGCGGAGTGGGTGGCCATCCCAGCTGGCCACTGCAGACAGAACCCAGAAGGATGAGGGGCTCGAGACAAACAGCAAGGGGGTGCAGCTCCAGGAAAGAACCAGATGAGGACCCCAAGAGAAGGGGGGAAAAAAAAGGGCAGGAGGACCACACGTGCACTTAAGTTGTCTCTTATACACATCTGGCAGAGAGAGACAAATGTGATGTTCAGAATACAGACACAGGACTTTGAGATTCCAGAAAGTAGGCGAGGCAATTAGGGTGGACTTCCTGGATGAGGTGACATCTAGGTTGGGCCTCCAAAAACAAAATGGATTTTCAACAGCAGTAAAAGATAGGCAACAAAAAGGTCATTCCATAAGCCAAAATATAACTTTAATATACCCAAGGTCTGTGACCTAGGAACTTGCAATCTACTATAATCCACACTAAACATTTAATGCGTCAAGTAATAGGGGACTTAAGTTTGAAAATCTAGACGAAATCTGCTAGAATAATACAATTCACCAAAATTGATCCCATTAGTAATATAAAACTTAGGCTAATTTTTATAGAAGAAACAGAAAGTTATAAAGAAACTACAGACACACACACAGAATCAGACTAAGATGATTTCACAGGGGATTCTACCAAACCTTCATAAACCAGACAGCCTCAATGATTCATAAATTGTTCCAGAGCACTGAAAACAAAGGAAAACTTCCACCCTTTTAAAAAAACTAGTATAATTTTGATAAGTGAGCCCATACACAAAAGAAAACTATAGAGCACTGTCAGGTATAGATGCAGATGCAAAAAGGCTGGATAAAACATTAGCAAATAGTTTGCAACATCACTTTAAGGAAATAATGTATTACAACCAAGTGAGATGACTACTAGGAATTCAAGGTTGGTATAATAATAGGAATTCCATTTACATAACACCCAATATTATCCTGTTTAAAAAGAACAATCACATGCATGACCTCCCCGCAAAGGGCTGCAAAAGCCTTTAGAAAATCTAATACCTATATCTAATTTTAACAGTTACTCTCACAAAGGCCAAATCTGAGATCACTTGTATATCAAAAGAAATAGGTAAATAAATTAGTACCCATGGAATAAAATAAGGAGCTACAAGTCCACACAGATATAACTAAATAAATGGAGGGGGAGAAAAGAGAAAGCTGTCCTTGCAGGAGGGCACCAATTAGAAATGGGAAGAAAGTAATGGAGCTAGAGATGCACCATTGCGAAGCCATCACGATCAAAACTGAGTCTCCCAAGAATTAAGAGACACTGAAACTAGTGAGCAAAAGTTTAAAGAAGAACAAGATATTTTTATAAGCTCAAAATATCCCACAAATAACTCACTAATTGCATACAAGAAGATAAGGACCTGAAGCAGATAAAACAGTGATTACGACCTGAGCCAAGTAATAAAATTTGACATCCCCAATGTGACACAAACTGACGGGATGTGCCTCCTGCTAAGATACACTGAGAAGAACACAACAGCCCTTTTGCGGCATTCCCACCAAAAATGAACAACCTCAGTCCATTCATGAAGAAACAGCACACGGAACCAAAAGCAGAGGTTTCCTTGGGGAAGGCAATGGCAACCCACCCCAGTACTCTTGCCTGGAAAATCCAATGGACGGAGTAGCCTGGTGGGCTGCAGTCCATGGGGTCGCTAACAGTCGGACAGACTGAGCGACTTCACTTTCACTTTTCTCTTTCATGCATTGGAGAAGGAAATGGCAACCCACTCCAGTATTCTTGCCTGGAGAATCCCAGGGATGGGGGAGCCTGGTGGGCTGCCATCTATGGGGTCACACAGAGTAGGACACGACTGAAGTGACTTAGCAGCAGAGGTTTCCTCCAACATAACTAAACTGTAATTGTATTTTTGAAGAAACGTGATGGTTATACCTCCAACATAACTAAACTGTAATTGTATTTTTGAAGAAACGTGATGGTTATAAAGAAAAGTTCTAAGTGAATGACCCAGATTGCGGGAGATCAAGGAGATGTGATAACTAAATGTAACGTGTGATTCTATCAATAGATTAGCATCCGAACCAAGAAAAGAAAGCTACAGAAGACATTCATGGGACTACTTGCAAAACTTAAATATGGATGGTTCATTTGACAATAGTATTGTATCAATGTTTCATATCCTAGATTTGATAAACAAATGATGGTTAGTAAGTTCTTAGGAAATATAAATGAATGTATTTACAGATATATTCTATAAATACATATGTATTTATATATATGTATAGATACACAGGACTGTGATATCTGCAAATTACTCTCAAACACTTCAGAAGAAATAAGTGTGTGTGGAAGGAGAGAGGGTTGGGGAGGTTGGAAGGAAGGTGGGGAGGAAGAAAGTGAGAAAGCGGACTCCAGGGTGAGTGGGGGGAAAATATTAACAAGTGGTAATTTGGGGACTGACAAAGGTCTTTGCAGTGATAGCAAAATAAGACGCCAATAAAAAGATGGGGGATATAAACTAAGCATACAAGGATAAGAGAGCAAACAGGTAATTCTGGGTCTGGGCAACTGGAAAAAAAATGGGTCAAGACACTGGTATTGGGCTGGTGGAGGCAGGCATGGTCAGATGAGGGTTTGGTTCAGAAACACCACGTTCTGCGGAGTGGGTGGCCATCCCAGCTGGCCACTGCAGACAGAACCCAGAAGGATGAGGGGCTCGAGACAAACAGCAAGGGGGTGCAGCTCCAGGAAAGAACCAGATGAGGACCCCAAGAGAAGGGGGGAAAAAAAAGGGCAGGAGGACCACATGTGCACTTAAGTGTTCGCGTCTGGAGCAGAGGAGGCAGGGAAGCAGGGAAGCCAGGAGCGATGGGTCCCTGCTGCAATGCGTGCAGGATGCTGCAAGACACACCACGAACATGCTCCAACGTTCCACTGGAGGTCTGAGGGCGACACCCCAGCCCCACTGAGTCCGTCTGTTCCCACAGGAAAATGGAAAGCGGAGAACTGTAAGAGCATGCTAGAGGCCGTACCGGAGGCCAACGCGTGGCAGGCAGTGTGGGAAATGCGTGCAGGATGCTGCAAGACACACCACGAACATGCTCCAACGTTCCACTGGAGGTCTGAGGGCGACACCCCAGCCCCACTGAGTCCGTCTGTTCCCACAGGAAAATGGAAAGCGGAGAACTGTAAGAGCATGCTAGAGGCCGTACCGGAGGCCAACGCGTGGCAGGCAGTGTGGGAAGCGAGACTTCTGCCCTTGCACCCAGCTGCCAATGCTGAGGTGGGGTGCTACTCAGAACTCCCATCCCGTGTTTGGTCATCTCTGCTCAGGCTGCAGAGTCACAGTCGTCAATCTTTTCTCTCTCCACCCAGCCCAGCAAATTCCACTGGGAATCAGAAAGCCCTTCCCATCTGGGCTCCTCATTGGTAGGCACGGGAGAAAGGGACCGTTAGGGGACTGGGGATCTACTTCCCTACAGCCCATCCAGAATGAGACTGGCAACAATCAGCTTTCAACCATCCACTAAGCGTGGGCTCCCTGACTCCCTGAGAACAGGGACTCATATCTCTTGTTTTCTACAGGATGCCCCAGGCCCAGGACCGGCCCTGAAACACAGTCAGCGTCAAATAAACACTGGCCGAGTGAGTAAAGCGCTGTTGTGAATAACGGGGCATATTACAAGTTTAAATACAAACATAATCAAGCCAGTTTAGAGAAAACACACACACAGAGTCACTGAGCACACAGAATAAAATTAATATTTACATGAAGATTCATTCAGACCCTGCCTCGATGCCTGGTTTACCCATTTTTCCTGATTCTCCAGCCACCAGCCCAGAAAGCAGAGCCTCCGGAGGGAACCACAAGAGCACAGGTGGGTCCCCCAGGCTACAGTTCCCTTCCAGATGGCCCTCACCAAGCCCCCAGCGCCTATCCACTCCTTTAGAGATCTCAGAGCTATTTTTGCTGAATGACTAAATTTTTAAAAAGGAAGGAAGGATGGAAGAAGCGATTTATCATTGATCAATTTATTGTTCACACGGGAAGAATTTTTCTAACTGAATATACAGGAATTTTTAGAAGGTAACAAATTTTCTTAAATTGTTAACATTTTAATTTTTTTAATTTACTTATTTTAATTGGAGGCTGATTACTTTACAACATTGTAGTGGTTTTGCCATGTATTGACATATTAACATTTCTAAAGGCCAGGGGTCCCTAACGCTAGGCGCCGGCTCCCAGCCAGGACTCCTGAAGGGTCCTCTTTTCTTTCTCTGTCCTCCCTGTAGTGGCTCCTGCCCCAAGGCACATGCCTTCCCCAAGCATAGGACCCTCGCCTTTCTTTTTTGGAGGCTCTCAGCCCTAGAAGCTCCCTTGGCCCATGCAAGAGCATAAGGAGACAGGAGCCACTGAAAACACTCCAGCAACCCACCATCCACACCTTCAGGACAGCTCTAGAACTCTCCATGATTCCCAGAGTTCCTGCTGTAGGAACACAGCCCCCCTATTGCCCATAGCAACAACCTTAGCACACACTCACCTCCCCCTGGATTTCCTATTGGATTCCACTGTATGTGCTCTCCCCTGTCTCTCTCTCTCTCTTGCTCCCCGGGACCCCCTCCCTGCCCTAAACTAATCACTTGCACCCAAGTCCGTACGTCAGGTTTGGCTTTAGGGAACCCACGCTATGGACCTTTTTTTCTATAGAGATGACACACTACCTTCTAGTAATACTTTCTACTTAATGAAAAACCATTTGCATTAGCCCATTTAACTCCCAGTAACCTGGTGAAGTAGAAATATTGAGAAAAGTACTATCCCTCTTTTACAGATGAAGAAACACAGGGGAAAAGAAAATTAGCAGACTGTAAGAACCTCAGCATCCTGGGAAGCAGAGTCAGACCATGCCCAGTGTCAGCAAGGTTCAGTCCAGGGCTGTGTTCATTCCCAGGACACTCAGGCAAACAGTACCCATTTTATAGGCATCCAATTCAGGGAGTCATACAGCTTCAGGAAACAACAATGATAAAAATAATAATTTTATTCTTTGCAAATGATGATTAATGCACATCCCCTAGCCATCCAAACACCGCAAAAGAAAATCCAAAAGATTTTCTCAGTCACTTGTCTTAAAAAGAAATATTCATGAGATCTGAGGGACTTGGATAAATGTTCATATAAAGCAAATGGCAAGATCAGAGATTCCCCTCAAAGCTTATGAGAATTAAGCCTGGAAAACAACAACAAAGGCAGAAATGATTATGACCGAACCCTCACACTACACAAGGTACCCTATGGGCTCTTCCAGGAGACACTGATCTAAGAAACTGCTGGTGATCTCAGAAGTACCCCCACCACCCCAAGCACCAGCAGCCAGGGAAGCGGGCGTGTATGTGTGCAGGTGAGCCTGACCGTCGGGGCTTCCAGGGAGATCCTTGCTCAGCCAGCTGCTGACACCTGTACCAGATCCCTCCAGATAAAGGGGCGGGCACACATCAGATGTGCCACAGGGCACCAAGAAACAGTGCCAGGAACACGACAGCTGCCTCCTACGGTCTAAGAGAACAAACTCAAGACCTGTCCTATGGAGTCTGAGGTTAAACCATTGAGCACGTTCTTCAGACAACCAGGGACAGTGCCTGTACTTGCGGTCCGTGAAAGCAGCAGGGAGTGATCTCAGTACACTGATTTACTGTGGCACTGAGGTGGTATTTTTCTTAGGCTATCACCACAGATGGCCTCTGCGTTCCTTTACAGAAGGCACTTTATAGAGCCCAAGGTGGAAAGCATCTGGACACAGCTGCCCTCTGGCCACTGTGTCTGAAACCTTGGCTCCCTAAAAGAACAGCACTTGGCAAAGGGGTGCCCTTGGGAAGGGGCAGGACTCTTAGCAGAAAGAGGGGTAGGGATGACTTCCCCACCCTGCTGGTGGGGGGGGGGGTTGGTTCTCTGAGCCACGGGAAGGCACCTGTGCTTGCAGTCCCCCAGCATGGGGCACAGGCAGGACCACTGAGTGGGCCTCAGACGCCACAGCCTCCCTGGGGGGGTCCCGGTCATCAAGGATGGCCAATACCTAGAGAACTGTCATACTTGGAACAGTAAATGAGTGTTCTGAGAGGCCAGCAGATACTAGGCACAGATACTAGCCTAAAGGGTGAAGGGCTGGTGTGTTCTGCCACAGCAAGATGAAAAGATCTGGCCAGGACCCTGGCGTGACTCAGGACAGGGAAGTACCAGGAAGATTCCTCTGTGCAGAGCTGTGAATGCCAGAGGAATGTCGCTGAGCCTGAGTGCAAACCCCTCAGTCTGTGCACACACACCAATAAGCATCACTCTTATGGTATAGATTTCCTAAGGGAAAACACTAAAGTATAATCATGTTTGTACTTTGAAAAGGTCCTGGGGCATCAGGCAAGAAGACACGTGACATTACTCGCTGAAGATTCTTCCATAGCCCAGAGCATAGCACTCTCTCATCGAAGAAGGGGTAGTGGGGGCTGAGAGAGGAGGGGATACATCAGCCTAAACAGAGCTCAGTGTGAGATTACAATCCACATAGGAGAATGTGGCCCAATGTAAAAGAGAGTGAGCAAATACAATAAACAGGAAGACAGGACTCCAAGAAATTCAGAAGGTGGAATGATTAAAAAAGAGACAAAATAATTATGATTTAAAAAAAAAAACAAAGTGATAAAGGAAAGGTAAAATCATAATGAAAGAACCAAACATTATAAAAATGACAGAATTGGAAAATAATGAAATATAATTTCTTGATGTATGGATTATAATTGCTAAAATTAAAAACTCAGTAGGTGGACTAAATGGAGATTAGACCCAGTTTAAGAGTAAACTGGTGTACTGAGAGACAAATGAGAATTACCCAGAATATAGAATATAGGGATAAAAAGACCAAATACATAAAAAGAAATTACAAAACACAGAAGAAAGACTAGGGAGATCCACATCAGGTAACGTTTCTAGAAGAAGAATAAACAGATAACAAGGAAGAAGCATTCTTCAGTAACATGGAGGCTGGGCAGTTTATGATGATTTTTGTGATTAAATAGGAGGGGACAAAAATATATAATTAACAGACAAAAATAACAAGGACAATGAAAGTTAAAGCATTTGAAGGTTCGTGTATTATGAATGAAAGATACCTGACACTTTTAGACTTCCTTAGGACAATTTCTTTTTTAATTTTAGGGTAAAAGCAACTAAAAAGGGAATAGATTTTATAAAATTTCCACACCAGTGGAAGAAAAAAGAATAAAGAAAAGCTGGTGGAATCAACAGAAAGAAAGAAAACAACAACAAAAAGAAACAGAAGCAAAGAAAAAGCACGGCATTATAAATGGAAAACAAAAGACGGCAGAAATAAATGTAATTATATCAGTAACCCCATAAAAATCCTAACCCTGTCAATGAAAATAAAGACGTTCCTTTACTGGACATTTTTTAAAATTCATTTAAAAAATTTTTTTTAAATACATATTACTTTTAGGAAACCATATAAAACATCATTATAGAGAAGGACTGAAAATAAAACTAAAGAAAAAGAAGAATCATGTAAACATTAACCACAATAAAAATTAACTGGCAATATTAATACTAGATGAAAATAGCGATAAGGCCAAAAGCTTTACCAGAGATAATAAAGGCCTATTAAGGATGTGATCACTAATCTAGAGCCAGACATCTTAGAATGTGAAGTCAAGTGGGCCTTAGGAAGCATCACTAAGAACAAAGCTAGTGGAGGTGATGGAATTCCAGTTGAGCTGTTTCAAATCCTGGAAGATGATGCTGTGAAAGTGTTGCACTCAATATGCCAGCAAATTTGGAAAACTCAGCAGTGGCCACAGGACTGGAAAAGGTCAGTTTTCATTCCAATCCCAAAGAAAGGCAATGCCAAAGAATGCTCAAACTACCGCACAATTGCACTCATCTCATATGCTAGTAAAGTAATGCTCAAAATTCTCCAAGCCAGGCTTCAGCAATATGTGAACCGTGAACTCCCTGATGTTCAAGCTGGTTTTAGAAAAGGCAGAGGAACCAGAGATCAAATTGCCAACATCCGCTGGATCATGGAAAAAGCAAGAGAGTTCCAGAAAAACATCTATTTCTGCTTTATTGACTATGCCAAAGCCTTTGACTGTGTGGATCACAATAAACTGTGGAAAATTCTGAAAGAGATGGGAATACCAGACCACCTAACCTGCCTCTTGAGAAATCTGTATGCAGGTCAGGAAGCAACAGTTAGAACTGGACATGGAACAACAGACTGGTTCCAAATAGGAAAAGGAGTACGTCAAGGCTGTATATTGTCTCCCTGCTTATTTAACTTATATGCAGAGTACATCATGAGAAACGCTGGACTGGAAGAAACACAAGCTGGAATCAAGATTGCCGGGAGAAATATCAATAACCTCAGATATGCTGATGACACCACCCTTATGGCAGAAAGTGAGGAGGAGCTAAAAAGCCTCTTGATGAAAGTGAAGGAGGAGAGCGAAAAAGTTGGCTTAAAGCTCAACATTCAGAAAACGAAGATCATGGCATCCGGTCCCATCACTTCATGGGAAATAGATGGGGAAACAGTGGAAACAGTGTCAGACTTTATTTTTTTGGGCTCCAAAATCACTGCAGATGGTGACTGCAGCCATGAAATTAAAAGACGCTTACTCCTTGGAAGAAAAGTTATGACCAACCTGGATAGTATATTCAAAAGCAGAGACATTACTTTGCCGACTAAGGTCCGCCTAGTCAAGGCTATGGTTTTTCCTGTGGTCATGTATGGATGTGAAAGTTGGACTGTGAAGAAAGCTGAGCGCCGAAGAATCGATGCTTTTGAACTGTGGTGTTGGAGAAGACTCTTGAGAGTCCCTTGGACTGCAAGGAGATCCAACCAGTCCATTCTGAAGGAGATCAACCCTGGGATTTCTTTGGAAGGAATGATGCTAAAGCTGAAACTCCAGTACTTTGGCCACCTCGTGCGAAGAGTTGACTCATTGGAAAAGACTCTGATGCTGGGAGGGATTGGAGGTAGGAGGAGAAGGGGACGACCGAGGATGAGATGGCTGGATGGCATCACGGACTCGATGGACGTGAGTCTGAGTGAACTCCGGGAGATGGTGATGAACAGGGAGGCCTGGCGTGCCGCGATTCATGGGGTCGCAAAGAGTCGCACACGACTGAGCGACTGAACTGAACTGAACATGATAATAGAAATAATTTACCAGGAATATGGCCATACAATAAACAATACTGCCTCATAACTTATAAAGAAAAAACTGATAGAATTAAAAGGTTAAATAGGCCAAATCACAACTTATGAGATTTTTAATATACCTCTAATTAAAACAAGTCAAACAAAATAAAACAATGAGGATATGAATGATTCTGTCATCATAATTTAAACTAATGAATATATAGAGAATGATGTTCACAATTAAAGAATACATATTCTTTTAATTTACATATAAAACATTTATTAAAAGAAAAATGCCTATGTTTTAAATCACATTGCAAATCTCAACCATTAGCAAAGAATCAGTATCACATGGAATGCGGGCCAACAAGCTTCTAACAGACCTATACCTCCTACAGAGAGCAAGTGTAAACTTAAAAAATACAAAACTCCACTCACTAAATTACTGGGAAGTAAGCTAATGCAGGAAGACTTTGGTGGGAAGTCAATGCTTGGAAGAACAGAAAAGCACAGGGGAATGAACGCAGGCCTGCTGCTGCTGTTGCTAAGTCACTTCAGTCGTGTCCGACTCTGTGTGACCCCATAGACGGCAGCCCACCAGGCTCCCCCATCCCTGGGATTCTCCAGGCAAGAATACTGGAGTGGGTTGCCATTTCCTTCTCCAATGCATGAAAGAGAAAAGTGAAAGTGAAGTCGCTCAGTCTGTCCGACTGTTGGCGACCCCATGGACTGCAGCCCACCAGGCTCCTCCGTCCATTGGATTTTCCAGGCAAGAGTACTGGGGTGGGGTGCCATTGCCTTCCCCGAACGCAGGCCTAACTAGTGCGATATATACTCCAGGTCAGCGCTATACTCCAGGTCAGCGCTGTACTCCAAGTCAGAGCTATACTCCAGGTCAGCGCTATACTCCAGGTCAGCGCTACAGTCCAGGTCAGCGCTACAGTCCAGGTCAGCGCTATATTCCAGGTCAGAGTTATACTCCAGGTCACTGCTATACTCCAGGTCAGTGCTACAGTCCAGGTCAGCGCTATACTCCAATAGAATTCCCACAACTCTCAGGCCTAAAGAACCAGAGGGCAGAGTTCAGAGCAAAAAGGTGACTAGAAACTAAGTGGGGCATATCAGAAAGGAGAGCTCCAAAAAGAGGGAGCCCAAAATTCTGTGCATCAGTTCTATCAAAATCTCAATGATCCCAACATGGAAGAGACTTTAGCTAAGGATAAAAGAACAGAACTGAGATTTGAGATGCTACCCTAGAGATAAATTTTGCAGTTTGAGTCCAAGAGTATTAAATTGGCAGCTAAAACACTCCAGAAGAATAGAATCCATTTCAAAACATTACATTTACACCCAGAACACATTCCAAAATTACTTGATACATGAATAACCCGGAAGATGTGATCCATTTTCAACAGAAAAGATAATAATTGGAGAAAAAAAATCCCAAGAGAATCCAGCTGTTGGAAGAGCAGACAAAAACTTTAAAGCAACTATTATCACCATGCCTAAAGACTTAAAGGAAAATATGCTCTGATGAATGAAATTACAGGAAATCTCAGTACAGATCCTAAAATTACAAAAAAGGGAACCAAATGGAAAACTTGACATGGACCACATTCTTTAACTGTTAAACAGAGAACTATAAATTCATTTTTGAATGGTGGTAAAAACATATGATAAAAATTTATAAATAATATAAAGCTGTAATGATAACAGATAATAGAGAATACTTAGTACCATAAATTATTACAAGTGCTTTATACATTAATTTATTCAGCCATCTTAATAATTTTATAAAGTATATGCAACTGTTATCATTTTTACAAATAAATTTAGGTACAAAAAGATTAAATAAACTACTCAAAGTCATTCAAGCCAGTAAGTGGCTTAAGGCAGGAATTCAAACCCAGGAGACCTATCTGTAAATTCTTAAGTATCTACACTGCACTGCCCCTCTAGGAGAACATTATTATGAATCCTGGAGAATGCCTAGGACTGGACACTGGAAATACTATATATCAAAATGTGTATGCAGCCAGAGGCACGCTGCTGCTGCTCAGTTGTGTCCAACTCTCTGTGACCCCATGGACCGTAACCCCAGGCCCCTCTGTCCATGGGACTCTCCAGGAAAGACTGGAGGGAGCTGCCATGCCCTCCTCCAGGTTTAAGGTACACTTATGGGGAAACGTATAGTCTTAAATATATACAGTAAAAGTTAAGACAGATAAAGTTTAATGAGTTAAGTGTTTTACTCAAAAAGTTAGGAAAAAAGCAACAGGATTAAATCCAGAGAATGTAAAATAAAATAAAAAAGAGGTTAAAGAAAACGGATTTTTAAAAAGTAGTAAGGAAGAAAAATATAAAACCAAAGCTAGTGCTTTGAAAAGATTAATGAAACAGACAAATTTCTACAATTAAAATAAACTAGATTTGCATTAACATGGATAAACCTAAAAGATATTATAATAAAAGCAAATTCCACACTATGAAGCCATTTGTGCAAATTTTAAAACATGCAAAACAAAACAACATCTAGTTTATGACTATATATCACAAATACTGTAATAGTTCAAAAAACATGGACAGGAAGGATTCACACCAACCTCAGGATGGTGGTTTCTTCTAGGCTGTAAGCTATGGGGATAACAGAGGTGTGGGGGAAGGATACTAAGTCATACCCATAAATATGAATTTCTCTTAAAAAAAAAAATTCTGAAGCAGATGTGATCAGAACTTAACATTGGTTAGGTCTGAATGCTGAGCATATGGGCTTTCAGTTTTTGTTCTGTGTTTTTTCCCGCCTATTTTTATAACTAAAAAAGTATTTCAGTTTTTACAAAATATTTTACAACTAAAATTAATTTATACCTGCTACTTTCACTTACTTCTAGCTCCTCTATGAGCTTCCTGGAGGAGCTCATGTTCACCACAGTTAGGTTCTATGTCTAGTGGGTCAATGAACACTTGATGACTAAATAAGCAAAAACAAGAACACATGACCTCTAGGGGTAACTTTCAGTCTATAAACACTAAGATTCTCTCATTGCATTACAGATTTTCTCAAGAGGCAAGAATGAGAGATGTGAGAATAATAACGAGAACTTTAAGCTTTCAGCTCAGTGCTCCACAGAGTTTCTCTTTCTTTCCCACTTAATACAGAGCAAGGGCACTGAAGTGGTCCCCTGATATTAAAGAATGGGAGTAGGAATCATAATTATAACCACAGCAGCTGCAGCTAATATTTGTTAGTTGCTAAGTGACAAGTATGCATTATCTCATTTAAAGTACACAAAACCCCCAAGAGGCAGATATTCAGTTCAGTCGCTCAGTTGTGTCCGACTCTTCGCAACCTCATGAATCACAGCACGCCAGGCCTCCCTGTCCATCACCAACTCCCGGAGTTCACTCAGATTCACGTGTGCTTCAAATGATGAAACCAGTGGCCCAGTCCTTTTGAAACTTGCCTGAGGCTACACAGCTCCTTTCCTACTTATTTATCAAGAAAAAAACCATGACTAGATGATGAACAAGCCAACTATGATATCTATTCTTATAGGAAGGGTCCCTCTATTCAGCCCCTTCCCAGTTTCCTCCAAGTTTGTTTTTCTGTCTCTTAGGCATTTGTAAGTGTTCTTATGAACATCCCCCCAACCAATGTGGTGGAAAGTGGTATCATCACCTTCCCACCTCTGTGTTCTTCAGCAATAACCTTGAGCAGCAGACAAGGCTGGCATCATATCAGCATCACAGATGAGAAAACAGAGGCTGCTGTGGGCTGAACTGTGTACTCGAACCCTCAGCACCTTTCAATGTGACCGTGTTTGAAGACAGGGTGTTTAAAGAGGTGGTCAAGTGGAAATGGGGTCATGAGGTTGGGCTCCAATATTACTGACATTAGAGATCAGGATACAGACACACATAGACCAAGAGCCCACGAAAGGACAAAGGGAGAAGACGGCCACCTACAAGCTAATGAGAGGGGCCGCAGAGGAAACCTGCCCTGCTGACCCCATGACTGCGGGGTTCTAGATCCAAAACTGTCAGGAAACAAGTGTCTGCCATTCATGCTGCTGGGTCCATGGCAGTGTGTCCCAGCAGCCCCAGCACACTAACAGAGCACCGAGATGCTGAGGGACCCTTCTGGGGTCACACGTGAGGGAGGCAAGAGGTGGGCCTCCAGCATCCCTCTGCTTTCTCCTTCTCAGGAATAATGATTCTAAAGTATCAGGGTCTCTCTTCAGACCTAATATTTTATATATGAGTACATACTTAAAATACTAACATGAAAAAACGCAAAGTACAAATTTAATTCCATTTCTTTTGGCTGCTTCTTCCACTGAAGATACAGAAAAACATGGAAGGCCGTCACCACCACTGAAACAACAAAACCCACTGGATAAAGGACAGAACCATATTTTGCTTCACGCACTGGAGACCTGAGGTCTCCAACGACTTCAGAGGTGACAAATGTCGGAGGGACTGAGCTCTTCCCACTGAGCAAAGACCAGCAGCCAAGTACCCCTGGGGCACGGGTGGGGTGAGGAGCTAACAGGCATCTGACATGGACTCGGTGAAGTCAGAGGAACCAGCCAAAGTCTCACCCACCACATGGGCTAGGATGAGGGCCTCAGTCTGGATTAGAGGTGTCCTGAATCTATCCCACCAGACTTGTGCCTGACTTACAGGAAATCGGGAGAGGATGGAAAGCAGAGTGACATCTCATCTCCACTGTCAGGTGGGGACTCAGTGACGCTCTTACACTCCTGCCTCAAGGCATGTGAAACCAGGGGTGAACCGGAAGGAATTCAAGCCACGATCCCAGTCAACCCACCCAAGCTCCCGATTAAACAGAAGGGTTCAGCTCCTCATCCCAGGGACCTCTTTATCACCAAAGAGAAGCCAGCTAGGACAAAGCTGCCAGATACAGAACCGCCATGGCCAAGGCTGACCTGAGGTCCAGCCTCCTAACTCTGCTCCTCAGCTCCAGGGGCCCATGGCAATGACGTCATTTAGTGTTTAAGCCAGTTTGATTTCTGTCATTTCCAACCAAATGAATCTAAAGTGACACAAAGCACAACTTCCAACCAATATTTTTTCCAGAGAATATACAGGTATTATTACACGTGCAAATTCTTGTATAAATTGGTAATACACAATTTCTGAGCCATTATGATATCCTCTAAATACTCACTAAAATTAACTTTGGGATGCTATAAATGAATGAAACAATACTATAAAATGTACTATTTTTAAAGCAATCATAACAAGACAAACTATAAAGTAGCCATCAATGACATCATGGAATGGCATTGATGTGTTTGTGTTCTAAAGAGCCCACCAGCATGCAAAACACTGCAGGGCTCCTATTTTGACAGTGCCTCACAGAAAACTAGCTTTATTATTTCACAATCTACTTCAGCCATCCACATGTTTATATCTACCATAGTGAATGAGGAGAGATTCAAATTAGTACTTAAAAACCATGAAAGTGCTAGTGGGAAGATTCTAAACTGAATCTGAATGGAGAAATTAAAATAAGCAGAGCAGGCAAACAAAAAGTTTTGAAGTCAAAATAACCACTCAAAAAATCAATCATCTTTTCAAAATAGCCAAAGTACCATTTTAGTGTTTGAGAATAGCCAAAAATATTTTCAAATACTCATGCTCACCAAAAAAAAAAAAAGAAAGGAAAAGGAAAAAAGGCTCACAGGCTCCATAGTTTCATGCCAAGTTCCAAGCTGGAGTGATATTTTATGAATTAATTTATAAGGTCCTAAAAGAAGCTATAAAGGAAATAGGATCTGCCTGTCCCCTCTCTGGAAGCCCTGAATCTTTTAGCCTCTGGCCTCTGAGCTAGAAAAGCAGCCTCTGTGATACAAAATAGAAGGCAGTGATTCCTCCCAGGTGGCCTTTCCTGGGTCAGCCTCTCTGCCCCTAGACAGCATGGTGGCTTACGTGGACTCAATCAGCAGAGCAATTGAGTGCTTCCCGGAGGAGAAAGAGTTATCAGACTGCCCTTCACCTGCCTGAGCCAGCTGCCCAGCCCCAGGCCATGTCCAAGGTTGGGATAACACAAGATCAGTGACAAGGCACGATGACACTGGTGAATGCCGTGCTCAGCCATAAAGAACATGCTCCCATGGGAAATCATGAATTAATCTCATTAATCTTTCCAGGAAACTTCAAGAATGTATTCTGCTGGCATCCTGGTAAATTAATTTTTCCAGTTTCTAAACCCCCAACGTTTAAAAGCTAATCCAAACTAGATAGGGCCTAATGAACTGCTTATCAGCTAAGCCTCTTAGAAGGCCTGTTGTCTTCCTTCACACAGCAACAAAGTTTACTGAGTATTTCACACAAAGCAAGGACCAGAAGCAAAATCTATACCTTTCTCCTAAGTCTGTGTTCCTACCCAAGGCAGAGCCTGAGCTGGCATCACCTTAAACAAACACGTGCTCCTGCATGGCAGAGCATGTCGATGAGAGATCTAGGGGCTGGGAAGAGGATTATTTTTTAGGCAAATTCAGAAATTTATCTCTGCAGCCTTGCATGTGGGGAAGGCAATGGCACCCCACCCCAGTACTCTTGCCTGGAAAATCCAATGGACGGAGTAGCCTGGTGGGCTGCAGTCCATGGGGTCGCTAACAGTCGGACAGACTGAGAGACTTCACTTTCACTTTTCTCTTTCATGCATTGGAGAAGGAAATGGCAATCCACTCCAGTATTCTTGTCTGGAGAATCCCAGGGATGGGGGAGCCTGGTGGGATGCCGTCTATGGGGTCACACAGAGTTGGACACGACTGAAGTGACTTAGCAGCAGCAGCAGCAGCCTTGCATGACCACTCTTGTTTCAACTTAATTTCCATCACATTCTCCCTACCCTGGCTTTGCACATTTTATTTCCTTCACTAAAGGGAAAATAGTCTCTCAAGAGTGCCTCCAAACTAACCTTAGGGTCAAAAATGCAAATACCAGCACAATTCATCATTTTGTCAGCAATCCTTAGTATCACAGCCCCAAAGAGGATGGCAGCTGGTAATCAGAAATATATTTCACAATACCATCCACAGGCACCCTGAGTTTCTGGTCACTAACTAACAGCTGACGAGCACCAGCTCGAGTAGAGGAAAAGTAGGAATAAAACATATTTGCTCTTGGGTTTTACTCTGTGGCCCTGCTTGATGGTCCTTACCCAAGAAAATCCCCGCTTCTGATGGTCCACAGGTGTTATTACTCATGTTTAAAATGTCTGAGGGCAGCAGTTCTCAGCACCAGCTGAACATTAGAACCACCTGGGGAGGTTTCAAATCTCCAGATGCCCGGATGCACCCCAGACCAATAAAAATGGCTCTCTAGGGGCAGGACCAGGACTAGTTGTTAAGGCGCCCGAGGTGATATCAACGGACAGCCAGCGCTGAGAACCTCTGCCCCCAAAACAATATCTTCAGAGCAAATGCAGAAAACACACAGATTTAGGATGATCGCTAGTCATTCACTTTGAGAGGAGATAGAGAAAAAAATGATCCACCAAGACTGACCCAAAAGGGAGGAAGCGCCACCTGTGAGCCGTAGACTGTCATCTTCATCAAGGGACACCGACAGGCAGACGGCCAGTGATCCAGCACCGTGAGAGGTCCTTAAACACTGACAGGTAATCCACAGGGTGCCCAAACAGAGCCGCAGAGTACAAGAACCCTGGGTTCTCAGCCCGAACTGCTCATCAGAACCATCTTTAAAAACACACCCAAGTCACGCCAGACCAATTAGATCAGGATCTGGGGGACTGGCTAGTGTACTCTTTTTAAAGCAATGGCTCTCACACCTAACTTGACCAGATCTACCTGGGCCCACCACCATGGTTTCTGACTCGGGCTGGGCTGGGGAGGGGCATATGAGAAAAGGCAGTTCTAACAGACCCCCTGGTGGTGCTGGCGCTACTGGCCCAGGGGTCACACGTTGAGAACCACTGTTTCCTAAGTTCCCCAGCTGACTCTGATCAGTGCAGCCAAGACAGAGGACCTCTGTATAAGGAGAGCACGCTGTGGCCAAGCTGTCCAGGGAAGGAATTACTGTAGCTCTGCCGCCAACCTTGGGCTTGACAACGATAA
The DNA here is from genome assembly GCA_006410675.1 of Oreotragus oreotragus. Classification (NCBI taxonomy): domain Eukaryota; kingdom Metazoa; phylum Chordata; class Mammalia; order Artiodactyla; family Bovidae; genus Oreotragus; species Oreotragus oreotragus. Next base: position 42,024 of record SJYX01024756.1, on the reverse strand, counting down.
ACCACGGAGGTTTGTCAAGCCTCAGCTTGCTCCTGGTCTATAAAATTGAGATGTAACAAAGAGAGATCCTTGGTTCTTTCTACAAACGCCTTTGTCAAAGGGCTGCTACACATGAAACACTGGTATAAATACACATGGAAAGGAAAAGAAAGTGGCCTTATGAGTAATAAAAAAAAAAAAGCTTTCAAAACACAGGAAAGCTAAGTTCTTGTTCACAGGATTTCAGTACATTTGGAGACACATCAACGGGGATGGTCCAGGGATGCGTGACAGTGTCAAACAGGCACGTGCTGTGAGCCATTCACGCCGTTTCCCAGACTCACCTGTGAGGACCTTGCAGAGCTGCCCAGGTATCTGGGCCTCGGGAGAGGGGCTGGGTGTCAAGGACCATTTGCGCCTGACCAGATGCTCTTGGCCCTGGGAACTGTTGAGGGGCTGGATGAGCACCTGCTCCTGCCCAAGCTGGATGAGGCCAACCTGCCCAGAAAGAGAAAAACAGACGTCAGTCATCCTCATTCAGGCCCGTCCAAGACCCTAGCGGCAGAAGCTGGGAAGGCCACCCAGCTGAGGCCTGTTCCCGTGCTGGGGATGCTGCTTTGCAGGTTCCGCCGATTGACGGAGCCCGAGAGCTCGTGTGTGACCTGAAGCACGCCACCCACCAGTCATGCTGGGGACGAAGCGGCGGAAGGCAGAGGCTGGGGCACAACAGCGCCAGCTCTCTCTGTTCACTTTCAAAGGCATATTATTGTGTTTTTGGAAAAAAAAACTTTTTAAACTATTTTTAAGTCATCTCCCTGGATCATCCACTGGATCATCGAAAAAGCAAGTGAGTTCCAGAAAAACATCTATTTCTGCTTTATTGACTATGCCAAAGTCTTTGACTGTGTGGATCACAATAAACTGTGGAAAATTCTGAAAGAGATGGGAGTACCAGACCATCTGACCTGCCTCTTAAGAAACCTAACGCAGGTCAGGAGGCAACAGAACTGGACATGGAACAACAGACTGGTTCCAAATAGGAAAAGGAGTACATCAAGGCTGTATATTGTCACCCTGCTTATTTAACTTCTATGCAGAGTACGTCATGAGAAATGCTGGGCTGGAAGAAGCACAAGCTGGAATCAAGATTGCTGGGAGAAATATCAATAACCTCAGATATGCAGATGACACCACCCTTATGGCAGAAAGTGAAGAAGAACTAAAGAGCCTCTTGATGAAAGTGAAAGAGGAGAGTGAAAAAGTTGGCTTAAAGCTCAAAGTTCAGAAAACTAAAATCATGGCACCTGGTTCCATCACTTCAGGGCAAATAGATGGGGAAACAGTGGCTGACTTTATTTTTCTGGGCTCCAAAATCACTTCAGATGGTGATTGCAGCCATGAAAATTAAGAATCCTTGGAAGGAAAATTATGACCAGCTTAGACAGCATATTAAAAAGCAGAGACATTACTTTGCCAACAAAGGTCCATCTAGTCAAAGCTATGGTTTTTCCAGTGGTCATGTATGGATGTGAGAGTTGGACTATAAAGAAAGCTGAGCGCCAAAGAATTGATGCTTTTGAACTGTGGTGTTGGAGAAGACTCTTGAGAGTCCCTTGGTCTTCAAGGAGATCCAACCAGTTCATCCTAAAGGAGATTAGTCCTGGGTGTTCATTAGAAGGACTGATGTTGAAGCTGAAACTCTAATACGTTGGCCACCTGATGNAGTTAGCTTAAAGCTCAAAGTTCAGAAAACTAAAATCATGGCACCTGGTTCCATCACTTCAGGGCAAATAGATGGGGAAACAGTGGCTGACTTTATTTTTGGGGCTCCAAAATCACTTCAGATGGTGATTGCAGCCATGAAAATTAAGAATCCTTGGAAGGAAAATTATGACCAACCTAGACAGCATATTAAAAAGCAGAGACATTACTTTGCCAACAAAGGTCCATCTAGTCAAAGCTATGGTTTTTCCAGTGGTCATGTATGGATGTGAGAGTTGGACTATAAAGAAAGCTGAGCGCCAAAGAATTGATGCTTTTGAACTGTGGTGTTGGAGAAGACTCTTGAGAGTCCCTTGGTCTTCAAGGAGATCCAACCAGTTCATCCTAAAGGAGATTAGTCCTGGGTGTTCATTAGAAAGACTGATGTTGAAGCTGAAACTCTAATACGCTGGCCACCTGATGTGAAGAATTGACTCATTTGAAAAAAACCATGATGCTGGGAAAGATTGAGGGCAGGAGGAGAAGGGGATGAGATGGTTGGATGGCATCACCGATTTGATGGACACGGGTTTGGGTGGACTCTGGGAGTTGGTGATGGACAGGGAAGCCTGGTGTGCTGTGGTCATGGGATCACAGAGTCGGACATGACTGAGCGACTGAAGTCATCCCCCAAAAGTCAACCTGAGCAGGTACCTCCAAAAGTGTTGAGAATTAACGACAATTATATCCTTAACAGGAAAAAAAAAAAACTTATATATGTATATATATATGTTTCCCAACTTATACCAGATCAATTGTGCTGGTATTTGCATTTTTGTCCCTAAGGTTAGTTTGGAGGCACTCTTGAGAGACTATTTTGCCTTTAGTGAAGGAAATAAAATGTGTAAAGCCAGGGTAGGGAGGATGTGATGGAAACTAAGTTGAAACAAGAGTGGTCATGCAAGGCTGCAGAGAGAAACTGGGGAACGTTTTCCTCTACATATATATGTGTATATATATATAAGCTGTATGTATATGTGTACATATATATATATCCCTAGGGATCACTATTTAGACTATTTAGAATTCCTACTTAGACTATTTAGAATTTTATATAGAAATTTATCCCTGGGGATTACTAGAATTAAATAGAGAGAATGGAGTCACACCTTAGTGTTAATAGTTTGGTGATAGGAGATTTGTAGTTTTTCTTCAGTGTTTCAAGAGAACTTGGCAGAGTAATGAATTAGATTTGGGATCTAATTTAAAGTACCTCAGTGATTTAGACCTGTAATTTTAAAATCGTATCAGGTTTGTAAGCAGTATCAGAATGTATAAGAGAACTTAAGACTTCTTTACAAGACTAGTAACTCATTACTTACAAGAACCATTTAAGTTCTTGCAGAGGCTTTATTCTTTAATCAGACTACAAAAGAACTTGAAAATGAAACTGAATATGCTAAATTTCTAAACATGGTCTTAAAGGGTTAAATGTTGTTCATCACCAGATTTGTAAACAGGATCTAATGTTATCTAAAGGCTCCTTAAAAAGAATTTCAAAAACTTGCTAGATTATAATGAGAACGTGATTTGTAAATTGAACAAAAAACAACTTGTCGCTTTAATAGAGTGACTATTAATTCTTAAAAACATATACACAATGCAGAGAACTTTTCCCCTGATTTGGAACCAATGCTGACAGCATTAAAAGTCTGCCCTCCTTCCCAGGATACTTGCCGCTAGCTTCCCTCTGAATCATCAACAAAACGAGGTAAACCTCCCACACGGAACCTGACTGGCTATTATCTGTGTTTGCCTGCTGGACCCTGCAGCCCACGGCCCCTGCTCTGGGCTCATGGTCGGGACCACCTTTGCCAGCACAGATTCGGGAGATAGAGCCAACCTGTCTTAGGCTGTCACGAAGATCCCTGCTTCTCTCCCCTCTACCCACACTACTTTCTAAAAGCTGTAAACACACTAAAGCAATGGCTCCCAAACTCCAGTGTACATCAGAATCACTTGGAGGGCGTTGATGCTCACCAAGAACACTCATTTCTAACAAGTCCCCAGGTGACGCTGCTGCTGTAGGCCTGAGGACCACACTTTGAGAAGCACTGGTCTCCACCACAGCTCAGCAATTCCTCCAGCCTCAGGTACAAAGTTTACTCACACCAAAGAATACAGACTCCTCCACCTTCTGAAAGGACGCATCAATACGAATCCTCTGGAAATAAATCAGATCAATTACGAAGATCGCCTACAACTTTTAGTCCCCAAATCACAGGGTGAGACCATACTTACTGCTCTAAGCAGATTGCAAGGCTTCCATTTCATTAGAACTTCTGCCAAGAACAACTCAAGAGATTTTACTGCCCAAATAAAACTGTCTTAAAGTGGTACTGCATGACCTGCCGGGAAGCAGGGCTTTCTCCCCTCTTCTTTGAAGTTAAAACCTGAGTCTGTTCACTGTGATACTTCAAGGAGGTGGTTGTGGGGGGCAGTGCAGATCCCCACTGGAAAGCCTCAGGGCAGAACCCCTGGAGAACTGTCAGTGGAAACGTCCATGGTTGAAACAAAGTTGACAGATGGGCCCTGCATAGAAGGAGGCCGTGCTCCCTGGAGGACACGCTCCATCCTGACAGGGTCCCAAGTCTTCCCAAAATGCTCAGGCTGCGGGAGGGCAAAGCCCTCCTTGTGTCTAGCACTTTACAAGTTATCCTCCACTCGACCCAGCATCCGAGCCGCAGGGTAAAAGACTATTTAGCCTGTAGTTCTGATGTGACACAACGCAGAATCTGTAAGAAAGCCTACAGGCAGGCAACACGCACGCGCGCACACACACACACACACACACACCCACGGTCCCACCTCCTGGTGGAGTTTTTACCTTAGAGGGTCGTTTTCACAGGGACCATATGCTGGTTTCAATCTACTCAAGGAAGAGACTAGCAAAGCTGGTGAGACAGACACATGGGCCAAAGACCTGTACTCAACTGGGCAGCCAGGTGCCCCCGGGGCCCGGAATTTCACACAGGCCTGTGGCCAGAAGGAGCACCTGGAGGGGCCGCAGGGCATGGCCCGCCCATCCAGAAGCCATCACGAGGAGGGACTCGCCCCTGCCCTCCCCAGGCACTGCCACTGGGCATCCTGAAGCCTCACCAACACCCACTGGGTCATTGCAGTGGTAAGATGTTCTGCGAAAAGTGCTGTCTCCACCACCACCTTCCTATCACACTCACACACACACACACACACATACACACATGCACAGGCATACACATACACACACAGACATACATACACACATGCACAAACATGCACAGTCATATACACACATACACATGACACGTGCACACACACACATGCACACACACACAATCTCAGCACAGGGGAAAAATTTGTCAGCCCTTTCCCTAACCATCCTCTCCCTCCCCTTTCCCTACAAAAATCAACCCCCTTCCCTGCTCCCCCCTGTGTCAGAGGGCATCTGTCACAGCCCAGTGCATAGTTTGTGTCTTTGAGGCAAGATCAGAATTATGCCTCCTTATTTTTCCAATGTCTGCCACATAAGAGTGATTCAAGAAACATGTGAGAGAACTGGACTGTACTGGGATGGACTTAAATGAAATGGATTGAACTGAATGAAGTGGACGGACCGGCTCAGACTAGAAGCCCCAGCACAGCGCTCCCAAGGCCCCACGCCCACGGTCCTGTCCTCGGCTACACGCTGCAGCCCCTCAGCCAATTCTGAGAACTCCTGAGGCCCAGGCCCCACTCCAGGCCACATGAGTTAGATCCCTGGGGGTGAAACTCAGGCAGTGGTATTTTTTTAAGCTCAGTGGGAGACGCTGATGCAGCCAGGGTCAAGAACCACTTTCCTAGCTTTCAGCTGGCTGCTGGAGAGGCAGCCACCTCCCGCCTCGATCCAGGACCTGGAGGTGCCCTGGGCACGGAGCACCTGCACCAGCCTGGGCCTTCCTGACGGGGCACTCTGCCCTGTGGCCCTAAGAGCAGAGCAGGGCTTGCTGGGTTTGCATTATTCCTCTGCTCGCCGTCTATGTCGAGAAGGGAGTCACTGGGAAATGCTCTTGCAAGGCCTCCCTGGTCCAAAGACAACAGTGAGGAAACGCCTCAGATCACAGTATATGCAAGAGCGCTGCAGACCCCATCGGAAGGGAACTGGACTCCCATGGCAGACAGGACTGGAAGCCCAGAGGCCTCTGGCTTTTAAAGGAGACAACAATCCTCAATGAAATGAAAAGAGAAATCTTACGTCTTCTAAGATTTGGTATCCTACCAAAGAAGTTTGTTGAAGTTGCTCAGTCATGTGCAACTCTTGCAATCCCATGGACTGTAGCCTACCAGGCTCCTCCGTCCATGGAATTTTCCAGGCAAGAGTACTGGTGTGGGTTGCCATTTCCTTCTCCAGGGGATCTTCTCGACCCAGGAATCAAACCCAGGTCTCCCGCATTGCAGGCAGACGCTTTACCTTTAAAGAAGTTTGCAGCAAATAAAATGTATCAGGTGTAACCTGATATTACAAAAGTTCTGAGCGGTTCCCTTTCAGTTCCCTTTGTTCTGGAAGCTGGTTTTGAGGGGTTTCAGTGCTGCTTTAAGAGAGCATTATAATCTGAGTATTATTAACCCCACCCCACCCCCTGAAGTAGGACTAGCTCTCCCTGCAGCTGGAAAAATGAGTGAAGATCAGAAAGGTTTGTAATTTCCTAACATTAGACTTCTTTGCATAACATGAAAAACGCGCTTAAGAAATTCTGTTGCATGCATGTTCTGGAACCATTTGACGCTCTTCCCTCTGTCTGAGGGGACCTGCCTCGTGAATGGTGACCTTGCCGTCCTGCAAAGGCCCCCCCGGGGACTCGGCGGCCTCCTCCGGGTGAGTGCAGGTGGCTGGAGAGGAGGGAGCAAGTCTGCTCCCAAGAAGGAAAAACAGTCCTGGGGCTGGAGGCCCTGCTACACTGGCCTCAGACTTTCGGGGGGCCTCAGCAGAATCTGGGGGGCTCAAACCTGCCCCAGGAGCATCCCCCATACAGCACAGGCATAAGGGGCCTCCCAACCTCCACAAGGAGCCCCCTGTCAGGGTTGTGTTGCTGCCTCTGCAAACGTCGATGGCCTCAACACAGATTCTTGGTCGTCAGTCCAAAGTCGGCCTCCCTGTTTCCAGCACTAGACTGTCAATCACAGACCCCCTCCTTCAGACCCCTCTCGTGTAGTCTTCCTGTTTCCACCACCCAGCCTTGAGGCCCATCGCCTCGCCCTTCCACATGCCCCCTGCTCCTGTCCTCCCCACACTGCTCTCCCCAGGGACTCCCCGGTTAGTAGCCAGAAATGCCCCCTCGTGGCCCCCAGGCCAGTGAGCCTCAAAACGGTCCCCGACCAGCAGCAACCCCTGAGAACCTGTCAGAGCCCAAACTCTCAGGGCCACCGCCAGATGGACTGGATCAGAAACCTGGGGGCGTGGGGCCCAGCAATCCAGGTAGCAAATGCTGCCGGGAAGTCTAATGCCAGCTCAGGGCTGAGAACCACTCGGAAAGGATGAACCCCCCTCCCCACTCCAACTCTGCAGGCTTAAGAGCATGCTCCTTCCCCTGTGAACTTTCCGAGACAGGGCCCCATACCCTACTTCTCTCTGAGGCTCACTGGGAGCCTACCGGAGGGTCCTACACACGGCAGGTATATGATAATGATCTGCTCATTTAGTCAACAGCCTTGACTGGTTGCTATTGCTAAGTCGCTTCAGTCGTGTCCGACTCTGTGCAACCCCATAGACGGCAGCCCACCAGGCTCCCCCGTCCCTGGGATTCTCCAGGCAAGAACACTGGCGTGGGTTGCCATTTCCTTCTCCAATGCATGAAAGTGAAAAGTGAAAGTGAAATCGCTCAGTCAAGTCTGACTCTTAGCGACCCCATGGACTGCAGCCTACCAGGCTCCTCCACCCACGGGATTTTCCAGGCAAGAGTACTGGAGTGGGGTGCCATTGCCTTCTCCGACTGGTTGGTTGATCTATAAATGGAAAAGTCTGGAAACAGCCTGAGGGTCAAGAGAAGAAATGTTTCCAATGCGTTAACGTGCCAGGCTCTCACTGATTTCAGACTTTATCTTACTTTGTTCTCTTGACAGCCATGCAAAGCCAATGCTATTTACCCTTGTGTGACTTCAGACAGGGGCGTTCAAAGGACGTATGCGACTTGCTCAAGATCACAGCCTGGAACAATCTCATGTCCAAAAGAACATGGGTGTGACGGTGCACCTGTGAGCCCGCGTGTAGCAGCACGCAGGGGAAGGTGCTGACTCTGAGTGGTTCCCCAGGACGTACTGGCTGCAAAAACATCTCCTGTTGCACATATCCAAGGTCAAGGAGCTGCAGTGTCTCCAATTCAGGAAATAATCTTCAAGAATGCTGTCAAAGAAGACATCTTCAGTTCATCATCCCATCTTGTACTTCTTCTTTTTTAACAGGTTGCCAACTAAATACAAAGTTCAGATGGGAAAATCTAGCTATGTACCCTAGGTAAGTAACTAGACAGGCTTAGGTATCCAAGGTTACGGTCACGGGCAGCCTGATGCTCACGAGCGCTGGGTAGAGTTACCATCAAGCAGAGTGAGCATCCTTCCAGAGGAGCTGGTGGGAGGCCTTAGAATTCTACGCTCCAGGTTCTCCTCTTCAATTCCTCCACATCCCAAATTTCACAATTGTCTTTTCCCTCCTTGCTTTCCTTAACATCCACTCAAGTGGTCGTTTTTCCAAAGCTTTTAAAAATGTGTTTTGCATTTTCCAAATACATTTATATTGTGCATGATAAATTCTTCAGTAACATTAACTGGTGAATGACTAAGGACTGCATGCCTTCCCCACACCTGTATCAATACCATGATGCAGGATAAAGTGGTGTGGTCTCTTTGCTCCCTTCCCAATGGCCTCCACACCACACAGCTTTTGCCAAGACTGCTTCCTACTCAGCTATAGTGATCAAGTGATGCTGCATTTAAAAGCTGGGCAATTTTGTGGTCAATGAAAAGCGAGTTGGGCAACTCTAAAGGGAGAGGCAGCAACCTCCCAAACTGGCCCCTTCATCGATATCACGCTGCCCTCTTGAGAGCGTGGGCCCCCAACTTTTCTAAGCCACCTGCTGACTGCCTGGCTGACCTCAGTCCCACCCTGTTTTTATCTGAACCACATTTCTTCCCCTGTGGAAACAGGGAGCACTCTCTAAAAGCTCCTGAGCAGACGAGAAGGTAGAGCTATGGGAACTAAGAGTGAGGGGAGCAGCATGGGCGAGGGGCTCCCGCCCCGGCCCTGCCCTGTGGTCAGGCACCGGGCAGACAGAGCCCCCTGCCCTGTGGTCAGGCACAGACAGAGCCAGGCTAGCTGGCCCATGAGGCCCCAGTGAGCATCCTGGGTGAGAGAGACATAAGCCAGCATCTCTCAGAGCATGGGTGTGACTCCAGAGAAGGTGTCCTGGGACCACCCCTGACCTTCTGTTTCTGGGTGGCCTGGAAAAAGGCCCATGCCCCAGAGCTCCTGGGTGTCCCGTGTGGCCCCAGCATCTCGCCCACAGCACACCCCCGCAGGCCACAGCCCCAGCTAAGAGGCGGGCATGTTCCGGCCAAAGACTTCCCTGACCGGTGCTCCTGAGGCAGAAGGGCCCCTGTTCAGCAGACCAGACACTCCGCCTGTCTGCCCTCCTCTCCTCACATGTGGGGATGAGGACGGTGCTCTGTCCTCTTCTTTCTGACAGGCAGCACTGAGAGTCTTTTCAGAGACAGACACTCACTCTGTCTCTGGGGTTCCACCTCCACTGCCTGCTCTGCTGCTGCTGCTAAGTCACTGCAGTCGTGTCCGACTCTGTGTGACCCCATAGACGGCAGCCCACCAGGCTCCCCCATCCCTGGGATTCTCCAGGCAAGAACACTGGAGTGGGTTGCCATTTCCTTCTCCAATGCATGAAAGAGAAAAGTGAAAGTGAAGTCGCTCAGTCTGTCCGACTGTTAGCGACCCCATGGACTGCAGCCCACCAGGCTACTCCGTCCATTGGATTTTCCAGGCAAGAGTACTGGGGTGGGGTGCCATTGCCTTCCCCGACTGCCTGCTCTGGTGAATCTTAACCCGAAGTTTCTTCTGATTCCGCCAGCCTTCCATGATCTGGTCCCATTCACATGAGGCAGCTGATCCAAACTCACATAAATCCTATGGGAGGGAAAATACCTTCCTCGTATGCCCAGAGTTCATCGCTTTGAAGTCATATACAGTTACAGAAACTTCCCAAAACCTATGTTATGTCTGAGGACTTCTCTGAAATGTAAATAAAATGAAGATGCCTAAACATAAAACAATTAATACTTGAGCCTATGGTCCTTGAAGATCCAAAAAATGCAGCTTGCACAGCTTTTCAAGGTAAGACAGAGAAGGGAAACACCACAGACCCCCACCTCTGCCCGCTGTCAAAAGGCGGGGTTCCAAGGGTGGAGAGCAAAACAGAGTGTGAGATTTACTTCCCCTGCCCCCATGAACAGTTAAGGAACGATCTATTCTAATCATGCATCTCCTTCAAACAGGTATCAAACGTCTCCGGGGGCAGACAGCTCAGGGAGCAGAGCCCACACACCCGTTCCTGTAGGCAACGCTCCTAATTAGGCTGTTCCGGAGACGTGAGATGCAGCAGGTTTAATTCATACTCAACACCAGAATAAAATTTTATCGAACACATCCACGTCCACCTGTTTCTTTACCTTCTTACGGCTGCTTCTGCACCCAAAGAGCAGTGTTGAGTAGCCGGGACAGAGACCATACGGCCTGCAAAGCCTGCAGTATTTACTCCTTGGTCCTTTGCAGAAACAGTTTGCCAGCCCTGCTCAACGTGATTCTTCAGACACAACAAGGCTTTGGAATGCTCCCAACTGTGGGCACCAAAACTCACCTACGAGGCATTATTCCTTTCCCCATACCTCATGGTTGAACTTGTTCTCAAAAACATACAACACCCGAGCGAGATCTCTACGGGTCTTCTACCATGGTCCCGGGGGGCTAACACAACGTTTCCACCCAGCGGAACTGTCTTAAGCACACCGAGTACCAAAATCAAAGTAAGGTGGGGTGTGATGCAAACCTGGTTAGCCCACATTCCTGCTGCTTTCTTTTCTAGAAGAGCAGGACCACTCTGCCACCAAAGAGGTACACTCCAAGTCACCCGGCAGTCTCTGAACCCCTGCCTTTCCTCTGTAGGGTGTATTAGAAAGAAGTGTCCAATGTCCAGCTTACATCTATGGGATGCACAAGGCAGACGAAACCACAGAAGTATGAATTTTAAATCTAAAGTCTTAGAGGTGCCCCCACCGCAGCTGGCACATGCTTAACGCAGCCTCTTTGCCTCGTTCCTTTATCTAAAGCACAGCGCCCTCACATGGTGCTGAAGGGAAGGGCAGTCCTGCTGAAAACCTGGAGGACAGAAGGGAACTCTCACAGCTCAAAGCCATGTGTGAAAGGGCCCAGCACTCACTCCGGGAGGATTTTAAATCAGTGTTATCCAGATATCCACTCTCAGATCCTTCGCAGATAGCGCCTCTCTGGAAACTTTACACCAAGAAGTATAAACTCTGACCTCTACAGAAACTCACTAAACCGCAGCAAATGGGATTCAGATGTTTCCATGTTCAGTACAGTGATGTGACCTAGACTTTAAACACTTTGGCAAAAACAGGAAAAATGATGTGGGCCTTCCAGTCCCTCCCAGAACATGATACAGCCTTGACCCGAGTCCTTCAGTGATCTGAGCCTTTCTCACCCCTGCTTAAGCCTCCTCACCCACAGCTCACACTCCCTGCCGCTGTTCCACCCTAGCTCCTACCAGGCCCTCCACGATCCCTTTTCCTCATTTAACCAAAGATGCCAATTAGTCCAGTCCAGCAAATGGAGATCACATTCTTATCAGAACTCAAAAAATCCTACAAGGGGAACTGGTGAAGGCCAAGTTTAGAATTACTACCTAAGTTCCCCTACACTGCCGGGAAGAGAGCAGTCTTACATAAAGACTCTGATCCTCAGGGTTTCTGACCTTTGTGGCAGATTCGTGTCAACTTGTTGCACGCTATGTGGGTAAGTAAGGGCAAGAGAATTCTAGATGGTGGAGCAAGAGAAGGTAGAAGTGGAGAAAGCAATTTCCTGTGCCAGGAAAGGACAGACACAAAAGAGTATCAGAAACTACTACCCCAGAAGATAGAGAAGCCTGCTCTGCACCCATCCCAGGCTCTGCCGGCTGGGGGCAGCCCATCTGCCACCCATCTGTGCTCCTTGGGGGCATGATGAGAAGCTGAATGTGTTGTTTGGGCACCGATGTAACCAAGTGAGCCAGTGTGAGCAAAGGCAGGGCAGAGGTGCCAAGGACTTCCTCCCTCCCTTCAAGCACTCCACAGGTGCAGAAACCACAGGGGGTGGGGGGGGGTGGTAAGGGCAGATTACTGCCACACCCAGAGAGCTTCCAGGGACAGAGAGAGGGGCTTATCATCAAGGTCAGCATTCCTCAGGCCTAGCTGAGGGTAGGTGCCAACAAATGCCTGCTTGCAGCATAAGGTAAAAATATTAGGGACACCTTCCCTTTCCTGGCTCCCATGTTTTAACTAAGAAGAGTAGGTTAGCGGCCTGTCTGGGGACCCCTCCAAATATCCTTTCCTGGGTAAAGACTCAAAATTACAGAAAGGAGGCCAATGCTTGACTCAATCCCCAATTCAAAAACAGACGAACTGTACACATACGGTGTTCCCTGGGACACGCACACAGCACACCTGTGCAGAAGCAAACAGGGCTCTCTCTACATCTAGGCCAGGTGCACATCTCACTCTAGGGGCCTGATGGATTTCATCTGGGCCGGACCTGTGTTCCCTGGGCAGGCTGTGGCTATCTCGCTGTGCACCCCCACGTCGGTGCTGGCCTGACACACCTCTGAATTTTCAGGACTGAAAGCGCTGGATAATGAGATGACTCCCCTTTCTTGCCCTCTGCTCCTAGACCCTCTGGAAGGCTGGGGGTGCTCCCTCCTGCCAGCGGCAGAGCACATCGGAGGCCCCACCGCCATCCCAGCCCTCCCCGGAGACCTCCCTTCATCCCCACCCTTGGCGCCCGGACAGATCGCCAGGCAGACCCGGAGGTGGCAAAGGCTGTACCAGGCCGCCGGCGGCGCCGCAGGCGCTGAGCGAGACGAGGGAGCCGGGGTGGCCGAGCACGCTGCCGGAGTAGAAGCACAGCTCGGCTGATCGTCCGTGGCGCCCGCCTGCGCCGGCCTCCTCCACCTCGAAGCCGCCGGACAGGAAGCGCAGGTCGCGGCGCAGCTGCAGGTACAGGTCGCGTCCGAAGGCCGGCAGGTGCAGCAGCAGGGCGCGCTCCCCCAGCCTGGCGCGCGGGGCTGCGGGGGGCGCGCGGGGCCGCCGGCGCCTGCGGGGCCCGGGGGCGCCGGGCAGGGGCGGCAGGTGCACGTCTTCCAGGCGCACCCGCCGCGGGAGCACCACCTCCACGTCGGCCGCCGCGTCGCCGACAGCTGCGGGGAGAGACGAGACGCGTCAGCGCGGCGGGGCCCGCCCTCCCGCCCGCCTGCCACTCGCGGGGGCCAGCGCCGGGCATCCAGCGCCAGCGNTGTTAGCCATCCGTATGTCTTCTTTGGAGAAATGTCTATTTAGTTCTTTGGCCCATTTTTTGATTGGGTCGTTTATTTTTCTGGAATTGAGCTGTATAAGTTGCTTGTATATTTTTGAGATTAGTTGTTTGTCAGTTGCTTCATTTGCTATTATTTTCTCCCATTCAGAGGGTTGTCTTTTCACCTTGCTTATAGTTTCCTTTGTTGTGCAGAAGCTTTTAATTTTAATTCGATCCCATTTGTTTATTTTTGCTTTTATTTCCAATATTCTGGGAGGTGGATAATAGAGGATCCTGCTGTGACTTATGTCGGAGAGTGTTTTGCCTATGTTCTCCTCTAGGAGTTTTATAGTTAAACTAGATCATTTTCTAACACCACACACAAAAATAAACTCAAGTGGATTAAAGATCTAAATATAAGACCAGAAACCATCAATTTACACTTTTTATCTTGTGTATTTATTATTCATTTTCATAGTTATTGTTTTTAATGCTTTTCTCTTTTAACCATCAATATAGATTTATATGTTTACCACCATTATTTTCCTGGTGGCTCAGATGGTAAAGTGTCTGCCTACAACGCAGGAGACCCGGGTTCAATCCCTGGGTTGGGAAGATCTCCTGGAGAAGGAAATGGCAACCCACTCCAGTATTCTTGCCTGGAAAAATCCCATGGATGGAGGAGCCTAGTAGGCTATAGTCCATGGGGTTGCAAAGAGTCAGACACGACTGAGCGACTTCACTTACCACCATTACAAAATTAGAGTATTCTGATTTTACCTGTATATTTAACTTTAATAGTAAGATTTATATTTTCATATGTTTTCCTATCACTAACTAATGTCTTTTTTTTTTTTGCAGTTTGAAGTTCCTTTGACATTCTTATAAGGCTGCTCTAGTGGTGATGCACTCCTTCAGCTTTTACTTGTCAGCCGCTCAGTTGTGTCCAACTCATCATGACCCCATGGACTGCAGCACACCAGGCTTCCTTGTCCATCACCAACTCCCGGAGCTTGCTCAAACTCATGTCCATTGAGTCGTTGATGCCATGCAACCATCTCTTCCTCTGTCTTCCCCTTCTCCTCCCGCCTTCAGTCTTTCCCAAAAGGCAAATAATGGGATAAAATTCTGACAATTCTTTTATGTATCTAAATCTCAAAAACAACACTGTATTTTGAAAACAGAAAGTGGACTAGAAAAACATAGATTAAATAATATGTATTCCTCTACCTCTATAGGACAGTGGAAGATGAGGCATCAAGGGGAAAATAATGGAGGAAAACAAAGGAGTCTTTGGGTGGCCCTATGAGGAAACTATGCAAGTCTGATTAAATCAAACCTGTCCAACTGCGATCCTGTGGCCTGGGAGGACTGTTGCTGGGAGAAAGAAAGCTGGAGGGAGGACAAGAGAGAAAAAGAGAATTGTAGTGGCAGAAAACCAAAGGGGAAGATAGAGGGGTGGGAGGGACAGACAGACACATCAAGCTGAAAGGTAAACAGATTTTGTAGAAATAACTCGTGGTTCAGCTTTGCAAACACACACTTAGCTAATGGCCAGACAAGGCCTGAGCTATCTGCTGGTGAAGTTACATGGCTATCAAATTTCCTTTCCCTGGAGCCCTTGGAAGTTGTTGCCAAAAACAGGAGGGGAAATCCATCCATCTGTCTCTCCTTTCTTCCTTGGACTGGATTTCCTATTTCCTCTCTCTATTTCCCCCAGGGAACCCTCCAGCCCCCACTGCCTCCGAGAGTGAGACACGAGATTTGGGCAAAGTGTGGAGTGAGGACAGCGCTTGTGACTGGAGTTTCATGAAGCTGAAAACGGGCTCTCGAGGCCGGGTGGGAACCCAAGCCCGTTCTGCCTCCTTACAGGCTGAGGTTAGCAGGGTCCCTCACCCTTGCCTTCCTTCCCCACCTTCCTGGGTGCCAGGGGATACTTGACCCTGGTGGCCCTTACCCCTCATGAGCCCCAGCACCCAGCTTGGGCGAGGGCCTCCTGGAGCCCATTCTTTCCGGCCAGGGGTGCAGGCTGGGGGAGCGCCCTCTCTTGCCCCAGCCCCTCTCCATGCACAGACACCTCCCGTCCACCAGGCCATGGCAGCCTCTCTGGGTCACTAGGTCAGAGAGCAGAAGTTCGAAGCTTCAGGGCAGAGCACGGAGTGGCCTCCCTGAATGGCGGCGGAGGTGGGGGGGGTGGTGTTTGCATCCCATTTCCACGTGGCAGGGGCAGGGCCTGGGGTTGCAGTCCCCTGGCTGGGCAGACAGGCAGGGGTGGGGCGAGGCCCTGAACTTCCCCGGTGCTGGGGCCTCCACTAGCGTCAGGCAAGGCCCCCTCTTCTCAGACAGGAAGTCTTTATCATGATAAAGTTAGGGTCCCAAGTGTATTGCTGATCCTGTTAGTGCTGCCAATTGTCTGGCTGTTCACACTGTTCACTGAACCCAGGATAGGCAGGGTGTGAGCTAAGAGGCTGGAAGAAGACTGAGAAGCCGTGGGAACTGCAGACACGTTTATCCTGTCCTGCACGCACATTTATCCTGGCTGATGCAGCAGCCACAACATAACCATATCGCAGCTATAAGGTACCCAGAACATAGCCTCATGTAACATAACCGTGATGTCGCTCCAAGGTAGCCCCAATGCAGGAGCAGTCGGGGCTTTTGTGGTGAAGCTCACAGAGGTGTAACTCACACAGCAGCCGGTGACCAAGGTGATACTTTGTGACGCGCATAGGCAGTGCTACAAATCATCTCAGCTGTTATATTATAACATGTGAGGCCAGAGCTAGAGGCTGTGGGGCAAGAGAGCCTGACCGTGACATCCTGGCTCATCTGCTCTCGCCCTACACCAAGGCAGAGTCAAATCAGCTGCCAGATGCACGGGACAATCTTCAGGTGGACAGAGTCACCAGCTCACTGTGCTGGGAGCAGACGACATCACTGAAGGGAACGGGGTCGTGAAGGGCACGGGGTGCTCGGCGACTTCCCGGAGGGTTGGGGTTGAGAAGAGGCTGAGGGGGCAAAGGTGGGCGTGTTGGGATGAGGGGCACTCACAGGACCAGGGATGGGAGTGAGGAGGTCTGGAGGGGGAGGGGTGGATAGAAAGAGCCTGCAGATGGGGAAGGGAGGGGGCCGTCTGCCCGGTCCACCTGGAGGCCCAAGCAGCCCCTTCCGCTGGCTCTCTCTGCTCCTCTTTTCCCTCCTCCCCTCCCAGGTGGTGCCCGTGAGCTCACACTCCTCCCCACAGTGGACCCAGCCAGGCCTGTTCCCTGAGAGCTCGATTCAGAGTGGCCACATTGACCACTGTGTTCTTGGCAGTCCCTTCTGGACCCAAAGACCACAGTTTAACTTGGTTTACTAAATCGTTCCAGTGTTTAGTGTTTTGCGGTTTTGTTTGTTTTTTCCTTTTAGAGACAGGTATAATGAGATCATGGTCATGGTCCATTTAAGAGAATCAGGAATCTGAATCCAGCCATCATTCATCCTATCTGTTCGTCCCTCTAGGCTGAGTTCCACTGCTGGGAGGGGAAGGAGCTAGCCTTCCCTGTTATTACTTATCCTGCAAAATCCCAACTTCTGCTGAGACTTGAAAACTATGCTGCATTTACAGTTATTCCCAATTTATAACAACAAAAATGCTGAACTGCAATTGGGTCAGAGAAACTCTCTGAGGTTCCAGGTGCATGCTTGCATGCTAAGTCGCTTCAGTCGTCTCCAACTCTGTGTGACCCTATGGACTATAGCCTGCCAGGCTTCTCTGTCCTCAGGATTCTCCAGGGAAAAATACTGCAGTGGGTTGCCCTGTCCTCACTAACATTCCAGGTAGTGGAGAGCAGAGCTTGGATTTGTCTGACTCCAAGCCTCTACTCATTCATTCTTGCCTACTTAATTCTATTTTTAAACTGTAGAAGTTATCACATGTACAGAAGAGTACATAAAAGATATGTGTACATTTAACAAACCCTGATGGTTCAGTGGTAAAGAATTTGCCTACCAATGCTGCAGATGTGGGTTTGATCCCTGGCTCAAGCCTGGCAGGCTACAGTCCATGGAATCATAAAGAGTCTGACATGACTTAGCACCTAAACAACAACAATAACAAATAAAATGAATACCACTCTACCTATTGCTCAGGCTAAGGAATAGAACATTATCAGTACCTTAGAAGCCCCCACCTCCATGCTCCCTGAACTCCTGCACCCCACTTCCCACCAAGAGACAATCATTCTCTGGACTTCTGCATTCATCTCATATTCCTTCTAAAGTAGCTGTGAATGAAAAATATCACCTGCTGTATCAGTAGTTAAAAGATGTTGCAGTCATCAAGCCACTGTAGTCACTCCCACAGTGAGCCCAGAGGAGGGAACTCAGGATGGGGAAGAATAGGATACTGGCCCTAGTTAGCAGAGAAGTGAAAGTGTTAGTCGCTCCAACTCTTTGCAGCCCCCATGGACTGTAGCTGGCTAGGCTCCTCTGCCATGGAATTTTCCAGGGAAGAATACTGGAGTGGGTTGCCATGCCCTCCTCTGGGGGATCGTTCCAACCCAGAGGTTGAACCTGGGTCTCCTATGTCTCCTGAATTGGCAGGCAGGTTCTTTACCATTAGCGTCACCTGGGAAGCCCTTGAGGTGCTTGGGAGGGGAAGGAGCTAGCCTTCCCTGTTATCACTTATCCTGCAGAATCCCAGCTTCTGCTGAGACTTGAAAACTATGCTGCATTTACAGTTATTCCCAATTATCTAAGGAGTGATTTCAATCAGCTCAGACTCTTGGATCTTCCCATACATAGAAAAGTGCTAAATTCGTTGACTTGAGGTATCTGGTTTTCTTTAATTAACAGTAATCTTTTGGTGTTCTGACTACCTGGTTTTTGTGGGAAAAAAACCTCTATGTGTCCTTGGCCCCTGCCTTTCCTCTTGGGTAGCGGTCCCTCAGAGCTCTCTGAAAGGCTGTCTCCTGAGCTTGAAGTCCTCAGAAAGTCTGCTAAATAAAACATAATTTCTATCTTTCAGGTTGTG
>SJYX01024753.1:83254-119614 GCA_006410675.1 Oreotragus oreotragus | reverse complement strand
CTTTGGAAAGAATGATGCTAAAGCTGACACTCCAGTACTTTGGCCATCTGATGCGAACAGTTGACTCATTGGAAAAGACTCTGATGCTGGGAGGGATTGGGGGTGGGAGGAGAAGGGGACGACCGAGGATGAGATGGCTGGATGGCATCATGGCTTCGATGGACATGAGTCTGAGTGAATTCCGGGAGATTGTGATGGACAGGGAGGCCTGGCGTGCTGCGATTCATGGGGTCGCAAAGAGTCAGACACGACTGAGCGACTGAACTGAACTGAGTTCTAAAAGGTCTTATAGGTCTTCATAAAACCGTTCAACTTCAGCTTCTTCAGTGTTACTGTTTGGGGCATAGACTTGGATTAATGTGATATTGAATGGTTTGCCTTGGGAACAAACAAATCATTCTGTAGTTTTTGAGTTTGCATCTATGCGCAGGTGGCTGTGACCAGCGCACTAAGCATGGCAGGCTATGACTGGCACACTAAGCACGGCCAAGAGGTGCTACCCCACGTCCGAGGTCAGGGGCAGAAGCCCATGCCTAATGAGTGGCAGCCAAGAGGAGTTACCCCACGTCCAAGGTCAGGGGCAGTGGCTGAGAAAGTAGGCTGCGATGGCACAGGAACAGCCAAAAGGAGCTACACCAATTCCAAGGTTGGGGGCGGCGGCCGGGAGGAGTTACCCCACGTTCGAGGCCAGAGGTGGCAGCAGAGAAGAGCTACCCCACGTCCGAAGTCAGGGGCAGCTGGGATGAGCCACCCTGCACCCAAGGCCAGGGGCAGCAGCCAGGAGGAGCAACCCCATGTCCAAGGAGCATTGGCTTCTCAGGTGCAGGAGGACCTAGAGGAGCTATCCCACATTGAAGGTCAGGAAGGGCAGTCGTGAGGAGATATCCTTCATCCAAGGTAAGGAGCAGCAGCTGCACTTTGCTGGAGCAGCCATGAAAGATACCCCACGCCCAAGGTAAAAGAAACCCAAGCAAGATGGTAGGTATTGTAAGAGGGCATCAGTGGGCAGACACACTAAAACCATACTCACAGAAAACTAGTCAATCTAATCACACTAGGACCACAGCCTTGTCTAACTCAATGAAACTAAGCCATGTCCGCAGGGCAACCCAAGACTGGCGGGTCATTGTGGAGAGGTCTGACAGAATGTGGTGCACTGGAGAAGGGAATGGCAAACCACTTCAGTATTCTTGCCTTGAGAACACCATGAACAGTATGAAAAGGCAAAATGATAGGATACTGAAAGAGGAACTCCCCAGGTCAGTAGGTGCCCAACATGCTACTGGAGATCAGTGGAGAAATAACTCCAGAAAGAATGAATGGATGGTGCCAAAGCAAAAACAATACCCAGCTGTAGATGTGACTGATGATAGAAGCAAGGTCCAATGCTGTAAAGAGCAGTATTGCATACGAACCTGGAATGTCAGGTCCATGAATCAAGACAAATTGGAAGTGGTCAAACAGGAGATGGCAAGAGTAAATGTCAACATTCTAGGAATCCGTGAACTAAAATGGACTGGAATGGGTGAATTTAACTCAGATGACCATTATATCAACTAGTGCAGGCAGGAATCCCTCAGAAGAAATGGAGTAGCCATCATGGTCAACAAAAGAGTCCGAAATGCAGTACTGGGAATGAAGCAGGACAAAGGCTAATAGAATTCTGCCAAGAGAATGCACTGGTCATGGCAAACGCCCTCTTCCAACAACACTAGAGAAGATTCATGGGCATCACCATATGGTCAACACCAAAATCAGATTGATTATATTCTTTGCAGCCAAAGATGGAGAGGCTGTATATACTTAGCAAAAACAAGACCAGGAGCTGACTGTGGTTCAGACCATGATCTCCTTGTTGCCAAATTCAGACTTAAATTGAAGAAAGTAGGGAAAACCACTAGACCATTCAGGTATGACCTAAATCAAACCCCTTATAGTTATACAGTGGAAGTGACAAAGAGATTCAAGGGATTAGATCTGATAGACAGAATGCCTGATGAACTATGGACATTGTAAAGAGGACAGGGAGCAAGACCATCCCAAATAAAAAGAAATGCAAAAAAAGCAAAATGGCTGTCTGAGGAGACCTTACAAATAGCTGTGAAAAAAGAGAAGCAAAAAGCAAAGGAGAAAAGGAAAGATATACCCATTTGAATGCAGAGTTTCAAAGAATAGCAAGTAGAGATAAGAAAGCCTTCCTCAGTGATCAGTTTAAAGAAACAGAGGAAAACAACAGAATGGGAAAGACTAGAGAGCTCTTCAAGAAAATTAGAGATACAAAGGGAACATTTCATGCCAAATGGGCTCAATTAAAGAAAGAAATGGTATGGACCTATCAGAAGCAGAAGATATTAGGAAGAGGTGGCAAGAATATACAGTAGAACTCTACAGTAAAGACCTTCATGACCCAGATAATCACAATGGTGTGATCACTCACTTAGAGCCAGACATCCTGGAATGTGAAGTCAAGTGGGCCTTAGGAAGCATCACTATGAACAAAGCTAGTGGATGTGATGGAATTCCAGTTGAGCTATTTCAAATCCTGAAAGATGATGCTGTGAAAGTGCTGCACTCAATGTGGCAGAAAATTTGGCCACTCAGCAGTGGCCAAAGGACTGGAAAAGGTCAGTTTTCATTCCAATACTGGCAATGCCAAAGAATGCTCAAACTATTGCACAGTTGTACTCATCTCACACACTAGCAGAGTAATGCTCAAAATTCTCCAAGCCAGGCTTCAACAATATGTGAACCATGAACTTCCAAATGTCCCAGCTGGTTTCAGAAAAGGCAGAGGAACCAGAGATCAGATTGCCAACATCTGCTGGATCATTGAAAAAGCAAGAGTTCCAGGAAAACATCTATTTCTGCTTTAATGACTCTGCCAATGCCTTTGACTGTGTGGATCACAAGAAACTGGAAAATTCTGAAAGAGATGGGAATACCAGACCACCTTACTGGCCTCCTGAGGAATCTGTATGCAGGTCAAGAAGTGTCGGGAGCCGCATTAGGAATTACTGACAAAATGGAGGCATAGCCCCAACCCNTATTCCACGAGTGATGGCTTCTAATGGGTTGAGGGACAGACCCTGAGCCTGTCTCTTATACACATCTAGATGTGTATAAGAGACAGCCTTCCCACTCTTAGCAGCCCCACCACCACCAATCTCAGGTCCTGACAATGCTCATAAGGCTTGACTGTGAGCCTGTCTCTTATACACATCTAGATGTGTATAAGAGACAGGGCATAGCCCCAACCCCCTCTCCTCATCCCACAGGCACAGTCCCAGGATGAAGGAGTTAGGTCTTGTGATTCTTATTTGTTCTTTCTTTCTTCGGTTGAGTTGGCTGGAAAGAATGTTAAGGTGTTTATTGTTCTTGAGAGAAGCATGAGAAAGCACAAAGTCTTCTGCACTTGTGCCCAGAAAATAAACTATAAAGTAACCATTGACATTTGTTCAAGGATCTTTACAAAGAATATTCCAGGATGAGCATGTAGGGTGCAGCTTGAGTCCATGGGAATGATTGTTATCTGAGACCTGTTTGTGAGGGGAATGTTTATGGCAAAGGAAGTTTGCTGAGCTTAGGGTTTAGAAATAATTAAGAATAGCTAGAATCCTTTTGGAGAAGGCAATGGCACCCCACTCCAGTACTCTTGCCTGGAAAATCTCATTGATGGAGGAACCTGGTGGGCTGCAGTCCATGGGGTCGCTAAGAGTTGGACACAACTGAGCGACTTCACTTTCAATTTTCACTCTCATGCGTTGGAGAAAG
The DNA here is from genome assembly GCA_006410675.1 of Oreotragus oreotragus. Taxonomy (NCBI): domain Eukaryota; kingdom Metazoa; phylum Chordata; class Mammalia; order Artiodactyla; family Bovidae; genus Oreotragus; species Oreotragus oreotragus. The sequence goes on along the minus strand of SJYX01024753.1, from coordinate 115,843 downwards.
AAATGGCAACCCACTCCAGTGTTCTTGCCTGGAGAATCCCAGGGATGGGGGAGCCTGGCGGGCTGCCATCTATGGGGTCGCACAGAGTCAGACATGACTGAAGCGGCTTAGCAGCAGCAGAAGGCTTTTTAGGAGATAGTGAGCTTAAGATACTAGGGGCAAGCAGGATTTTGAAAGATAAGAAATAAACTGAGGAATGTGGTATGCAACCCAGACATAAACATGAGTTACAATGTGATCACAAGTAAACATGATTCTGAGAGAATCACTGAAGCAGGAACTCTGTTTGAAGGGCAACAAGGAGACAATAAATCTTGGTGAGGGGGAGCTGAAAATGTAAAACCTCTGACCTAATGCTTTTGTCAAAGTATAAAAGAAGACCTGATGCTTGAAATAAACATGCAGTCCCGCACCTTGAGTCAGAGGCTGCATTATTCTCCGCTGACACTGCTCATCCTTTCAGGCTGATTCCCTGGCTGCTGGAGCTGGACTCCGGCAAGGAAGCAACAATTAGAATTGGACATGGAACAACAGATTGGTTCCAAATAGGAAAAGGAGTATGTCAAGGCTGTATATTGTCACCTTGCTTATTTAACTTCTGTGCAGAGTACATCATGAGACATGCTGGGCTGGAGGAAGCACAAACTGGTTAGGAGAAATATCAATAACCTCAGATATGCAGATGACACCACCTTAGGGCAGAAAGTGAAGAAGAAATAAAGAGCTTCTTGATGAAAGTGAAAGAGGAGAGTGAAAAAGTTGGCTTAAAGCTCAGCATTCAGAAAACAAAGACCATGGCATCTGGTCCCATCACTTCATGGTAAATAGATGGAGAAACAGTGGAAACGGTGAGAGATTTTACTTTTCTTGGCTCCCAAATCACTACAGATGGTGACTGTACCCATGAAATTAAAAGACGGTTACTCCTTAGAATGAAATTTATGAGCAACCTAGACAGCATATTAAAAAGCAGAGACATTACTTTGTCAACAAAGGTCCATCTAGTCAAGGTTATGGTTTTTCCAGTGGTCATGTATGGATGTGAGAGCTGGACTGTAACAAAACTGAGCACCAAAGAACTGATGGTTTTGAACTACAGTGTTGGAGAAGACTCTTGAGAGTCCCTTGGACTGCAAAGAGATCCAACCAGTCCATCCCAAAGGAGATCAGCCTTGGGTGTTCATTGGAAGAATGTTGAAATTGAAACTCCAATACTTTGGCCACCTGATGTGAAGAGCTGACTCACTGAAAATACCCTGATGCTGGGAAAGATTGAGGGCAGGAGGAGAAGGGAGGACAGAGGATGAGATGGTTGGATGGCATCACTGACTCAATGGACATGAGTTTGAGTAAACTCCGGGAGTTTGTGCTGGACAGAGAGGCCTGATGTGCTGCGATTCATGGGTCGCAAGGAGTCAGACACAACTGAGCGACTGAACTGAACTGAATTTTAAAGAAGTGTGGTGAATGGTGGAATTTAGTGGGAGAGAAAGAAGCAGAGGAGTATGTACAAAGTGAAGCAGAGAGATAGAATAATACCTACATAGAAAAGTGAGGTCAGTGAAAGAGTTATTTTGTGGTGTTTGTTTGTTTAAAGATTTGGCATTATCTGACTGTGTTATGTATAGTTTAGGAATGCTTCAAAAGAGAAGGTGAGGTTTCTGATGCTGGAGAGAAACTTAATCACCAAAGAGATGTTATCGTTGAGAGAACAAGATGAGATGCAGAGAACAGCAGAAAGGTTGGCTTTTAATGGGAAAAGAGATGCATCCTATATGGCTAAAATGAGGGAAGAAAATGTATTTACGTTTTTAGGTCTAGATTTAGGAAAAAGAAGGGGTTCAACTTCCTCAGTATAGCCTGAGGCAACACGGATCACCCAGGAGTGAGGAAGAAGGAGCTACGAGCAATTGAGGGGAAATGTATGAAACAGTATCTCCTTCCTCTACATCACTGTGTGTACATGCTTAGTCGTGTTCAACTCTCACTTATTTCCTTTGCGGAGCTAAAACAGTCTTTAAGAATCTGGTTTATTTTCCCATTTCAGTTCAGTTCAGTTCAGTTCCATCGCTCAGTCATGTCCGACTCTTTGCAACCCCATGAATTGCAGCACACCAGGCCTCCCTGTCCATCACCAACTCCTAGAGTTCACTCAAACTTATGTTCATCGAATCGCTGATGCCATCCAGCCATCTCGTCCTCCATTGTCCCCTTCTCCTCCTGCCCCTAATCCCTCCCAACATCAGAGTCTTTTCCAGTGAGTCAACTTTTCGCATGAGGTGGCCAAAGTACTGGAGTTTCAGCTTTAGCATCATTCCTTCCAAAGAAATCCCAGGGCTGATCTCCTTCAGAATGGACTGGTTGGATCTCCCTGCAGTCCAAGGGACTCTCAAGAGTCTTCTCCAACACCACAGTTTAAAAGCATCAATTCTTCAGTGCTCAGCTTTCTTCACAGTCCAACTCTCACATCCATACATGACTACTGGAAAAATCATTTACTCATTTACTATCTGTCTCCTCTACTAAAATGGAAGCTCCAAAAGGAGCAGTAACCAGATCTGCCATGCTTAAATAATCCAGTGCTTAGCAGGGTCCCAGCACATAGTACATCCTGAAAAAAATATTAGCTGGCACTAGAATGAATAAACATATTAGCATATTCAGTGCTCAGTGATTATTAGAGAATTAAAAACACCTAAGTGGAGGCTGTACGGAGATGGTTGCTGAATCACCTACAGCAACATCTCCACTTCCAGCCTACTCGCAGCCCCACCACCAGCTCCACCTGGGTTTCAGGGCCAGTCAAGACCCTTTTGTGATCCACCTGCTCTCAGTATCTAACACAGAGCCCACGCACAGCCTGACACCTGGCACTCAACAGTTCCTGCCTCCTACTCTCGCTGGCTGGAACCTGCAAAGTGGCAGAGCCTTAAGGAAAATTCTGACAATCTCCAGCATCACCAAAAAATTATCTTTTTTGCCCTTTCTATTATAAGCAGGTGGGATTTAAGATGATCCTGACTGTCTATTGTTCTTAAGTGAATTATGCCAGGATCAAGAGGTACTTCAGAAGAGGAAGAAAGTGTAGCAATGACATTTTAAGCCTCTTTATTTAGAAATTGGACTGGCTTGATCTTTATGCTCCCATCAGCATCTCAAAGGAGGAAAGAGAGCTATAATTTGATGTCATGACAGGTCCGTGATTTCTGTTTCAGGGATGGTAATAAAAGGGGTCATGACACCCCTTCCCACTCTTAGCAGCCCCACCACCACCAATCTCAGGTCCTGACAATGCTCATAAGGCTTGACTGTGAGCTGTGAGCAATCCCTCTGGATTTGCTTTCCAAGTTCACACTTCTGAAAATTCCACTTTCAACAGAAGCCTAGAGAGGCTTCTAAATAATGATTATTCAATGCTAAATTGGAAAAGAAATAAAAGTGCAGCAAGAAACTTCTAACAATCTCTTGGATTCCTGAAAATTCTATCTTACTACGGTTTTTAAAAATAAAATGTCAGTTCCTCAGTCCTGCCCAACAGTTTGTAACCCCATGTACTGTAGCCCGTCATGCTCCTCCATCCATGGAATTCTCAAGGCAAGAATACTGGAGTGGGGGGACTTCCCTGGTGGTCCAGTGGCTAAGACAATGCAGGGGCCCTGGGTTCAATCCCTGGTCAGGGAACTAGATCCCACATGCTTCAGCGAAGACTTGGTGCAGTCAAAGAAAGAAAGAATGAAAGAACACTGGAGTGGGTAGCCATTCCCTTCTCCAGGGGGTCTTCCTGATCCAGAGATCAAACCCAAGTCTCTTGCATTGCAGGTGGATTCTTTACCATCTGAACCATCAGGGAAGCCCCATTGTCTTTAAAGAACTAAATAATTAGACTTAACCTTGGGAAGGGAAGCATTTTATTTTTGTCTGATTTGCAAACAGTGATACAAAAGACCACAAATATGTTCACACACACACACACACACACACACACACACACATCCTCAGACCCGTGCAAGGTTAAGAGCAAGCATAGGAGTTAACCTTGACTAGTATACTTTCTCCATCAACAGAAATGAAAGAAGACTCTTATACATGTGGCATGCAAAAGATACTGTGTGCCACACACCATATTGATTCCATTCTCCTCATCACTCTCCCCCTTGAGCATGCAGTAGACACGCCTCACTTCCCATCAACCTACTTATACTTCAAGTCTCACTTTTTCCATGAAGTCCTCTCCAAATTTGCCAACACTTCTCTGAGCTTCTACATTACTGATCCTAGTCATGGAGTATATATTGCCTCTTTTCCCCCTTCCTCTTTTCTTTTAAATTGAAACATAGTTAATTTACAATGTTGTGTTAGTTTCAAGTATACAGCACAGTGATTCCGTTACATATTTTTATATCTACCCAAGAAGAACAGGGTAAATTTTACATAGTGTATTCCCTCAGTACCACCAAGGTACTGGACACAACTATAGATGCTCAGTAAGAAGTCAATGCATATTTTCTCACTAGCCATATGATCAAATGGGTGTGTATAGATGGATAATCACACAATAGCATAATAATAACAACAACAAGAGATACTCAAATATAGTATTTGAGTATGGATTAGGTACCATGCTAAGAAGTTTCTATGTATCATCTAATTTAAATTTATCAAAAACTCTATGAAGTGTATTCTATTTTTATCCTCACCTTACATATTGAGAAAGGGCTTCCCTGGTGGCTCAGATGGTAAAGAATCTGCCTGCAACACAGGAGACTCAGGTTCAATCCCTGGGTCAGAAAGATTCTCTGGAGGAGAAAAGGTCAACCCACACCAGTACTCTTGCCTGGAGAATCCCATGGATGGAGGAGCCTGGCAGTCCATGGAGCTGCAAAGTTAGACACAACTGAGCAACTAACACTTTACCCTTAACCAAAGCTTCTCTGTGGCCACTGTGAAGTTGCTCAGTCGTGTCCGACTCTTTGCGACCCCATGGACTGTAGCCTACCAGGCTCCTCCGTCCATGGGATTCTCCAGGCAAGAGTACTGGAGTGGGTCGCCATTTCTCTGTGGCCAAGCAGAGCCATTTGAATGTTAGCCAGGCTGCCAAGAAGCAGACGGTAACACAGACGGTGACACAGGCAGTCCAATCAGGACAAATGCCTCAACTGAAACCAAATTACCTTCCACATGAGCCAGAGAGGGGATGTATACCCAACCCTGTCTCCATCTGGCCTTGCGTGGCAGCCTCTGCCTGCCCGGGTTGGGAAGGAAGGGAAGCAGCTAATCGCATCAGGGCCTCTAATCCAGTCACAATCTAATCAAGCTTGGGGCTGTCGGCAGAAATGCAGTTTTCAAAAGACACTTTGCTCTTCTGAGTTGTCACTTCCAGGGCTGCCCACATCAATCTCTCTGGAGCCAGAAGCTACCATACTCATGTGCCCGTTAGACCTGGGACTAGCAAAAATGCCAGCATTCCAGACACACCACACCAGATCAGAACTGTCCCCAGATGTTTCATCCAGAGGAAAACTGGGTGTAGATCCCTCAGGGGAGAGCTGGACAAGAGGTGCAAACAGCTCTCTTCTGCTTCCAGGAAATATATATCTTGCTTTCTTTCTGATTATTAACATGAATGGTCATGCACTCTGGGACTGACAAAATGTTTCCCAATATAAAGGCAGAAACAACACTGAGGAGAGTGTCTTTCTTTAAAATGAACTAGGACAATACAGTAACTGGCTTCCCCAGGCTCTAGTCTCCCCTCTCTCCATTCCATCCTTCAAAAAATAAATTTATATGTCCCTTCCCTCTTGAACCTCTCTCCCATCTATGGTTGATATATGTTGATGCTTAGCAGAAACCAACAAAATTCTGTAGAGCAATTATCCTTCAGTTTAAAAATAAGTAAATAAATTCATTCTGGGACTTCCCTGGTGGTCCAGGGGTTAGGAATCCACCTTCCAATGCACGGGATGGAAGTTTGACTCCTGGCCAAGGAACTAACATTCCACATGCCTCAGGGCAACTACTTCCTCACGCCCCAACTACTAAAGCCCATATGCTCTGTCAAATACTGATTCCTCATGACACAACCAGAGAGTCTGTGCACTGAAAGGAAAAGATCCTGCACGCCAAAACTAAGACCCAACACAGCCAAATAAATTACAAAATAAATAAGTAAAGTTTCTAAGAAAATAAATAAAATCACTTGTCTAACAAATCTGCTTGAGCATACAATCTGTGGACCACCGAGGAACAAGATGATTAAGACCTGGTCCCTGGAAAACAAATATGGAGTCACTGAGGGGGTCACATCACTCTCCTGCACAAAAACCCACCCAACATTCTCCCTAATTGCAGCAGTCAAGTGTTCTTTTCACCAGTATCCCTGCTCTCTTCCTTCCAGATCCAGAGTGGCACTGGCCCTCCCTTCTCTCCCCTTCATGACTACATAATTTATCTTTTTTTTTTTTTTACATAATTTATCTTGATAAACAAAATATATGTGAAAGTGACACGTTACTTTTGGATGGAAGCCTTTAAGTGAAAGCAAATTTCCATGTCCGCTCCCTTCTACTGTAGCAAATTATAACATTCTACATGGTAGAAACTCCGTCAGTATGAGCCTGGATTGAGGAGGACAAGGAAGCAATTTCCCTGCTGATCTGAGATGGTCTTGCAGCATGAGTTAAAGCTAAGCTTTGTTAATTTAAGCCTCTAAGATTTAAGTTTGTTCCTGCAGCATAATAGTTCTTTCAAACTCCTTAGGCTGGCATCCATGGCCTTCCCATGGATCAGAGTACCTACACTTCTAGACTTTTGTTTCATAATACTTATATGAATCTACACTCTTAGCCTACTTACTGTCTTCCTCACATATCCAGCACCATCTGACAAGCAGACCTTTTCTCAAGCTAGTCCTCTTGCCTGAAATGCCATCTTACTATCTACAATTAGCCTTATAAAATCCAGTTTAGTTACTTCCTTTCCCAAAAGTCTTCCTTGGTGACATAAGTTAGAAACAAGTCATCCCATGAATTCCAATAGCCCTTTACATATTCCCTTCATGGGTATTTCCCTTGCAGAATTTTCTAGAATATTTGGTTATTTATTGTCTGTGTCCCTGCTGAATTGACTGTGAACTCTTTGAAAACAGGGATTCGGGTCTCATTGGTCTTTGTGACCCTCACTTTGAATGCCTTACACATCCTAGTCAGTGAGCATCATTTGCACAGGCTGGAACACTCCCTAAGCCAGTTGTCATGATTCATTTGGTCTTATTGTATATGAAAAATATAATGAGCTCTCACAGTCACACTATAACTCTAAGCCACTATTAAATTCAACCTTTCAGTATTTATCACCTAGAGCCAGACATCCTAGAATGTGAAGTCAAGTGGGCCTTAGGAAGGAAGCATCACTATGAACAAAGCTAGTGGAGGTGATAGAATTACAGCTCAGCTATTTCAAATCTTCAAAGATGACGCTGTTAAAGTGCTACATTCAATATGCCAGCAGTTTGGAAAACTCAGCAGTAGCCACAGGACTGGAAAAGGTCAGTTTTCTTTCCAACCCCAAAGAAGGACAATTCCAAAGAATGTTCAAACTACCGCACAATTACACTTATCTCACATGCTAGCAAAGTAATGCTCAAAATTTTCCAAGGCAGGTTTCAACAGTACATGAACCATGAACTTCCAGATGTTCAAGCTGGATTTAGAAAATGCAGAGGAACCAGAAATCAAATTGCCAGTATCCGTTGGATCATAGAAAAAGCAAGAGAGTTCCAGAAAAACATGTGCTTAATTGATTACACCAAAGCCTTTGACTGTGTAGATTATAATAAATTGCAGAAAATTCTTCAAGAGATGGGAATGCCAGACCACCTGACCTGCCTCCTGAGCAACCTTTATGCAGGTCAGGAAGCAACAGTTAGAACTGGACATGGAACAGCAGACTGGTTCCAAATTGGGAAAGCAGTGCATCAAGGCTGTATATTGTCACCTTCCTTATTTAACTTTTATGCAGAGTATATCATGAGAAATGCCAGGCTGGATGAAGCACAATCTGGAATCAAGATTGCTGGGAGAAATACCAATAACCTCAGACAAGCAGGTAACACCACCCTTATGGCAGAAAGTAAAGAGGAACTAAAGATCCTCTTGATGAAAGTGAAAGAGGAGAGTGAAAAAGTTGGCTTAAAACTTATTCAGAAAACTAACATCATGGCATCCAGTCTTATCACTTCATGGCAAATAGAAGAGGAAACAATGGAAACAGTGAGAGACTTTATTTTTTTGGTCTGCAAAGTCACTGTGGATGGTGACTGAAGCCATGAAATTAAAAGACGGTTACTCCTTGGAAGAAAAGCTATGACCATCCTAGATAGCATATTAAAAAGCAAAGACATTACTTTGCCAACAAAGGTCCATCTAATAAAGCTATGGTTTTTCCAGTAGTGACGTATGGATGTAAGAGTCAGACTATAAAGAAAGCTGAAGAATTGATGTTTTGAACTGCGATGTTGGAGAAGACTCTTGAGAGTCCTTTGGACTGCAAGGAGATCAAACTAGTCAAACTTAAAGGAAATCAATCCTGAATATTTATTGGAAGGACTGATGCTGAAGCTGAAACTCCAATACATTGGCTACCTGATGTAAAGAACTCACTCATTAGAAAAAACAAAACTCTGATGCTGGGAAAGATTGAAGGCAGAAAGAGAAGGGGATGACAGAGGATGGGATGGTTGGATGGCAACACCAACTCAATGGACATGAGTTTGAGCAAGCTCCGGGAGCTGGTGATGGACAGGGAAGCCTAGCGTGCTACAGTCCATGGGGTCACAAAGAGTCTGACACAACTGAGCGACTGAACTGAACCGAATATTTGTCTCAAATTTCTATCTTCTGGCTCACGTTCTTAACCCTCTTCATTTTCTGTTTGCCTCTGTCCTCGACAGTAGTAGTTGCTTTCTTTCAGAGGCCATTGTTCATCAAGATACTGAGCTGTTATTCCACGAGTGATGGCTTCTAATGGGTTGAGGGACAGACCCTGAGCAGTTCAGCTAACTAGCTCCCTCTGCCTGCAGCTCCCAGTGCAACACAGACTCAGCCTCCAAAACATTGCCATTTGCTACACACCATGCACCTCCAGGTTGCTTGAGAATAGCTGAAACTGTAAGCAGGTAATACCATCATTCCTAGCTTGTAGGTTTCATATTGAATACAAGCCTACAGCCTGGACAATGCTTAGTATACAAGAGGCACAATTGTATTACAAGATAGCCTCGATGAGGTCACACATAGACATTCACAGGTGCCCTAACACAGCAGCCATGGTGAGACATAAGGGATGGCCAGTAAGGCCTCTTCTTATCACAGTGCCTCATCAGCCTTGGTTGTCATTCTCTCTACCTGTCTCTCACACACAGTCTCCTCCACTCCCTGTATTATATTTGAAATTCTAACACTAGCATTTCTATCATTTATGTTTGAAAATATTATATCTGTCCAAAAAAGACTCTGAGGAAAACTAAAATAACTTTATATGACAATGTAAGCCTTCCCCATATAACATCTTATAGATGATTCCATAACCAGCGGTCAATCCAGGGAATGGGCCATAGGATCAGACACAGTCTCCCGTTGTTGGAGAAATGGGGAGAAAGAAGCCCAGAAGTATAGAAAGAAAATCATTTTTCTACAGAGCTAAAAGGATCTTGGAAGTCATTTAGGCCAACCGCTCATCATATATATGAGGACACTGAGTCCTAAGGTTGTACAATGACTTGCTCATAGTCTCAGACCCTTAACAAGAATACTGGTTTACCATCCCAGACCTCCTGACCCCTGTTTGCTCTTTTTTCTACACCATGCATCTCCTGGAGACCAAAGATGGAAGTACCATTTTGCTGGGCCCCCACCCTTCACCACCATCCTTACCTCCTTTTCACCCCTGCCCTGGGTGTCCTCATTCTGCAGAAGTTCACCCACCCACATAGCAATCGCCTTTCCTATACTCCCACCATTGACAGAAAATTCCAGTGATTTTTTTTTAAGTTGATGGGGAGGGGAGGAAAGAACCAAAAAAAGAAAAAGAAAAAATCCCACACATATAAAGTCCTAACAGGCCCCGAGGGAAACACAGCTGCTCTAGACTTCTGATTTGAGCTGTTAGCAGTGACTCCAGAAATTCAGCTGCTAACAGCAGCAATGGAAAGTCTTGGCTGCTCAGCCGCCCACATCTGCTCCCAAGCTCCAGAAGGGGGATAGGAGCCCTGCCTGGGAGGCCTCTGAGCGAATGCAGCTCTGTTCCCTGAAGATGACTTTACTGGGATGATTATGGCTGATGAGGGGGTAGGTGAAGCCTCCTTGCTGATGATGATTAGCCAGGATAAATAAACTGAGCCCTGCTCGGAGGTCTGGGAGAACACGAAATATTAATATTAATGGGTAGTGGGGAATTCCCAGCTGTCTAGTGGTTAGGACTCTGCACTTCCACTGTAGAGGGTACAGGTTTGATGCCTAGTCAGAACTAATAAGATCCCACAGGCTGTGTTACCACAGCAATAAATATATAAATAAAAACATTCTTTAATTGATGTTAATGGCTATAGGTCACAAATCACCTAAGGACTGTAGGCACTTTACAAAACTTCTTTTGGTAAATCTTCCCTGTAAGCCTCCAAGTGTAGGTCTTATGATCTCCATTTTACAAAAAAAGCCTAAAGTTCAGGAAATACTAAAGCAATATGCCCAAGGTCACACAAGCAGTAGGTAGCAGCTTCAGGGGTCAAACATGAGTCTAACTGGCAGGCGATGCTGTATTTTTTTCCTGAGGCGCCACACACATACACACGATGCCACTGGTGATCCAAAAGTGAGGGTCCTTTAACGGATATGAATCCAGCTCCTGCCCTGTGACAGACACTAAAATAGCCCTGAGCATCCAGAGACAAATAAGACACCATCCCTCACCTAGAGGCTCACAGTCAAGAGGAAAAACTAAAAGAGACATCAACAGTAATTACACCATCAAGTGGGAAATGCCTTTGCAGACCTGGGTCGTCACTTGCATAATTTTTTAGTTTCTTTTCCAGTGTCCTCTGAAACACAATGGGCCATACCACCATGGATAAATAATAAAATACTTTGAAATAAAGGGAGAAAGATGTAATAAATGGGGGAAAGAAAGAAGAAAAAAGGGAATTATATATCTCTGTGTTAGAACTGTTGTTGTTTAATAGCTAAGTTGTGTCTAATTCTTTTCAACCCTGTGAACTGTAGCCTGCCAGGCTCCTCTGTCCATGGGACTTCCCAGACAAGAATACTGGAGTGGATTACCATTTCCTTTTCCAGAGGATCTTCCAGTCCGGGGATTGAACCTACATCTCCTGCATAGGCAGGCAGATTCTTTATCAATGAGTCACCAGGGAAACCCAAGGAATCCACAAACTAAGCTAAGAAAATACAATAGGGCACTTGTCACGGTCACACAGGGCCTGAGCATGTTGGCAACTGGCGACTAGTCCTCATTCCATGGATAAAATCATTATAGAGGATAAGAGATCGTTCAGGTCAGACATCCACCTCACTTATTTGACAAGAGACTCTCATCTCGTATCTTCCTGCCATTGGTCTTAAAAGGTTATCAGGACTCCCATTGCAATCATCTTTCCCCTGAAAAGTAAGACTGGAAGGAAAGCAATTCCATCCTCATACCAGCTAGTTCCTACAATGATCTAAAGAGGTTGGATGATTGTCTGCAGGATGGGATAAAAGGCTTCCTACACTGAGTAAATCAGAGAATTAAATAGTCGATAAGGCCCCATTCCATTCCCCCTTCTGCTATTTAAGGTGATCCCAGACAAAGAAAAGGATGAAAAGAAATCCAATTAAGGCTTTGAGGTTATTGGAAGATGACAGAGCACCAAAAAGGAGAAGGTAAAGAATGTCCTAGGCCATTTTCATTTGTGAGTCTATTTAGTGAGAACAGTTATTCACCAGGCAGCAGTTCTTAGGATCAGCGGTCAGCACAGACCAGAAATCGTCACCCTCAAGACACATACATCTTAGAGGGAGGAAACAGACAAGAGGCACGTAAACAAAGAGATGTAATATGGTAACTTCAGCACCAGTAAATTCTAAGAAGAAAAGGATAGGATAATGGGATGTAGAGATATTGGGAAGCTGCCTAACTGGAAAGCTCCAGTTAGGAGCTGAGAGGTGACATTCAAGCTGGATTATGGCTAAGAAAGAGGTTGCTGACCAGAAAGAGAAAGCTTTAAACAAAACCTGGGGGAAGAACTTTGCTCAGTGATAAGAGTAAGGTTAATATGTTCAAAACCATTGCTGCTGGATCTAGGGAACAAAAGGAAACAAGGAGACAGAACTAGGTGGGGGGTAGATAATATTCAGAAAGGATCTTACAGGTCATGCTAGAGGGTTTTATTTTATTCCCATTACAATGACAAGCCACTGGAGATATTTAAGCAGCAGAGTGACATGACCTGGTTCATGCTTCAGAAAGATCATTCTGGCTGCAACATGGAGTTTGGAGGGAAAGAATGGAGGCAGAAGACCAAGTGAGGGAATTCCCTGGTGGTCCAGGGGCTAAGACTCCACACAAAGAGTGCCAGGGGCCTGGGTTCAATCCCTGTTCAGGGAGCTAGATCCTACAGACAACTAAAAGGTCCTTAATGCCATGACTGAGACCTGGGACCTCCAAATAAATAAATACTTTTTAAAAACCAACCTCATAAAAAATATTATGAGGGGGACTCTGTACGTTAAAAAAAAAAATCATCTCCAATGCTAGAGCAAAGTTTATCCCATAAATATAAGGATAGTCCAATACTAAGAAATTACACTAAAATAGCCCTGAGCATCCAGAGACAAATAAGACACCATCCCTCACCTAGAGGCTCACAGTCAAGAGGAAAAACTAAAAGAGACATCAACAGTAATTACACCATCAAGTGGGAAATGCCTTTGCAGACCTGGGTCGTCACTTGCATAATTTTTTAGTTTCTTTTCCAGTGTCCTCTGAAACACAATGGGCCATACCACCATGGATAAATAATAAAATACTTTGAAATAAAGGGAGAAAGATGTAATAAATGGGGGAAAGAAAGAAGAAAAAAGGGAATTATATATCTCTGTGTTAGAACTGTTGTTGTTTAATAGCTAAGTTGTGTCTAATTCTTTTCAACCCTGTGAACTGTAGCCTGCCAGGCTCCTCTGTCCATGGGACTTCCCAGACAAGAATACTGGAGTGGATTACCATTTCCTTTTCCAGAGGATCTTCCAGTCCGGGGATTGAACCTACATCTCCTGCATAGGCAGGCAGATTCTTTATCAATGAGTCACCAGGGAAACCCAAGGAATCCACAAACTAAGCTAAGAAAATACAATAGGGCACTTGTCACGGTCACACAGGGCCTGAGCATGTTGGCAACTGGCGACTAGTCCTCATTCCATGGATAAAATCATTATAGAGGATAAGAGATCGTTCAGGTCAGACATCCACCTCACTTATTTGACAAGAGACTCTCATCTCGTATCTTCCTGCCATTGGTCTTAAAAGGTTATCAGGACTCCCATTGCAATCATCTTTCCCCTGAAAAGTAAGACTGGAAGGAAAGCAATTCCATCCTCATACCAGCTAGTTCCTACAATGATCTAAAGAGGTTGGATGATTGTCTGCAGGATGGGATAAAAGGCTTCCTACACTGAGTAAATCAGAGAATTAAATAGTCGATAAGGCCCCATTCCATTCCCCCTTCTGCTATTTAAGGTGATCCCAGACAAAGAAAAGGATGAAAAGAAATCCAATTAAGGCTTTGAGGTTATTGGAAGATGACAGAGCACCAAAAAGGAGAAGGTAAAGAATGTCCTAGGCCATTTTCATTTGTGAGTCTATTTAGTGAGAACAGTTATTCACCAGGCAGCAGTTCTTAGGATCAGCGGTCAGCACAGACCAGAAATCGTCACCCTCAAGACACATACATCTTAGAGGGAGGAAACAGACAAGAGGCACGTAAACAAAGAGATGTAATATGGTAACTTCGGCACCAGTAAATTCTAAGAAGAAAAGGATAGGATAATGGGATGTAGAGATATTGGGAAGCTGCCTAACTGGAAAGCTCCAGTTAGGAGCTGAGAGGTGACATTCAAGCTGGATTATGGCTAAGAAAGAGGTTGCTGACCAGAAAGAGAAAGCTTTAAACAAAACCTGGGGGAAGAACTTTGCTCAGTGATAAGAGTAAGGTTAATATGTTCAAAACCATTGCTGCTGGATCTAGGGAACAAAAGGAAACAAGGAGACAGAACTAGGTGGGGGGTAGATAATATTCAGAAAGGATCTTACAGGTCATGCTAGAGGGTTTTATTTTATTCCCATTACAATGACAAGCCACTGGAGATATTTAAGCAGCAGAGTGACATGACCTGGTTCATGCTTCAGAAAGATCATTCTGGCTGCAACATGGAGTTTGGAGGGAAAGAACAGAGGCAGAAGACCAAGTGAGGGAATTCCCTGGTGGTCCAGGGGCTAAGACTCCACACAAAGAGTGCCAGGGGCCTGGGTTCAATCCCTGTTCAGGGAGCTAGATCCTACAGACAACTAAAAGGTCCTTAATGCCATGACTGAGACCTGGGACCTCCAAATAAATAAATACTTTTTAAAAACCAACCTCATAAAAAATATTATGAGGGGGACTCTGTACGTTAAAAAAAAAAATCATCTCCAATGCTAGAGCAAAGTTTATCCCATAAATATAAGGATAGTCCAATACTAAGAAATCTGCTGCTAAGTCGCTTCAGTCGTGTCCGACTCTGTGCGACCCCATAGACGGCAGCCTGCCAGGCTCCCCCGTCCCTGGGATTCTCCAGGCAAGAACACTGGAGTGGGTTGCCATTTCCTTCTCCAGTGCATGAAAGTGAAAAGTGAAACTAAAGTCGCTCAGTCGTGTCCGATTCTTCGAGATCTCATGGACTGCAGCCTACCAGGCTCCTCCATCATGGGATTTTCCAGGCAAGAGTACTGGAGTGGGGTGCCATTGTCTATGAATATTGAATATACTATATCAAAAATTATATGTAACAAAGCATATGATTATTTCAATAAGTGTGAAAAGAACATTTAATGAAATTTGAATGTGTTTCAAATAAACAACATTTTAAGATGTGAGACTAGATGGGTTGTTTCTCGATATGATAGATACTCTTTTTGGCTGACATCATATTTGTGTATAAAGTACTAGAGGCCTAAGACAAAGATGCCCACCATTTTTATTATGATTTATTATATTGTTTATAAAGTTCTAGGTGGCTCAGCTGGTAAAGAATCTGCCTTCAATGTGGGAGACCTGTGTTCAATCCCAGGGTGGGGAAGATTCCCTAGAGAAGTAAACAGCTACCCACTCTAGTGTTCTGGCCTGGAGAATTCCACTGACAAAGGAGCCTAGCAGGCTATATTGTCCACGGCGTTGCAAAGAGTCAGACATGACGGAGCGACTTTCACTTTCAGGCTTCGATAAGACACAAAACATAAGAAGAAGCATGCATTTAGACAGCAGTAAATTATCACTATTGATAGAGAGTATGATTTATTTTCCTGCTAAGAATGTAACGCTTGGCGTGAGCCTACTATGCGCCAGATGCTTCTGATATTTTATCTCATCAAATTCCAAACACATCAGGAGGGACATTTTTCTTCTCCTCTGATAGATGAGGACAGTAACCTTCCCAGCTACTAAGCTGAGATTTGAACGTAAGTTTGTGATTACAAAGTCTATGTTCTTACACCATGTTGCCGAAACAGAAGATAAAGTGAGACTCTACCAGCACTTTCTCTTTCCTGAGGCTTCAGAGCTCTGGAGATTTTAGCCTCCCCTGGGAATCAAAGCAGGAGCTAAAGCTCAACAGCCTCTCAGAAGTCCCAGTAGCAGAGGAAGGCAGTACAGCAGGCAGCTGCTTCCTTCCCTGCATCCCGTGGGCCATTCCCACTGGAAAGAGGCCCCAGAGCCTCAGTTGCTCAGCACAAATAATGCTGAGGAATTCTGCATTCAGCCCTTCCAGAGAATAATTAAATTTTAAAAGAAGAAGGTGAAAACACCCAGATGAATCTATAATTGCTAGAATTGTATGAATAGTATTTTAACTGTTGGAGGGGTAGGTCTTTGGAGTTTCCCCTGCCTCCTCCAAGCTGCTGCCACATTCATTTTCCCTTATGCTAGAGGAAGCTAGCACCCTGGCCTCCACATCTGGAAGTGTGCTGACTTTCTGCCCAGAAGTCATGTGTTGTTGCACAAGGTGACTCGAAGAAAGAGGCCAGGCTTTTGAGGTCTGACTGCACATCCTGATTGGTCTCTTTGGATACAAAGGACTCAACCTCACATTGAAGGATGTCAAAACTTGTCCCAAACCAAGGAACTGTGCTGCCTAAAGCTCCAAGTTCCTGCCAGGATCACAAACTTTCTCTTTCCATTTCAGATGATATTGGAAGAAAGTACATCTCTTACCATTTTCAAATGAAACCCTCAATTGAAAGAGCTGAGGCCTGTGGACACTCTGAGATAGACTGAACTGTTATCTTTACATTTTCCTCATTATTTCTGAGATGCAAGTGGTGTCATGGGCAACAGGCAGTTCAGCAGCTGCCTCACATCTGCCTGAGCCCACAGTTGGCAAACCCAAACTCACCTCTTCTCAGTTGCCAGGCACTTTGAGGCTTTTCATTTGCCCTTGGATGTTTTCTTTCATTCCATCCTAAACAACACAGAAGCCACCTGCAAGTGACTGCTGTAACCTGGCCCTTCTCCCATCTCAGCCCTCCAGCATGGAGCAGGTGTAAAGCTTGGATACGGTAGAAAGGAGTGGAGTGGATGGAGAGGCCATAAGGAGAGGAGGAAAGGGGAAGAAAGGCCAAGAGAGTGCCAACAGAAGGTTGAATCTGCAGGGTGGCAGCACGTGGCATCGGCTCTGTCTCAGAAACATGAATCCTAGGAGAAGTTTCTCTGTCATCGCCTGAAGCACCTGTCATGGTACCATGAGAGCGTAGCTATCCCAGTTGTCACAACTCACATTCAAATCAGGCAGCTGAGTACTGATGAATGTAGTATTTTTCTGCCTTGGAACTTCAGGAAATCTGCCCATAAGGAGACCTCCCAATTCCTCCTGGGAAGACATGGCCAGCAGCGCCTAACTGTATTCTTCATCTCAGGACCCTGGACAGCTCCCTGCAGGCTCTGCAGACCCGGCAGCCATGACAAAACTCACGGTTTGCCTCTCTTGAATTCCAGTCACGTAAAAAAAAAAAAGAAAGAAAGAAAGAAAATAGAGACGGTCTTTAAAAAATAAATTTGCGACCACCTAATCCACAAGCATTCTGCAGAACACCGAGTCTATTTGAACATGGCTCCCACGTCCCCCTCAAGTTGCCCTGTTTATCATTTATGACAAGATGTTTATTAGCAGCAGAGCAGTACACAGTCAGTGGACATCTGAAAACAGGGCTATAAAGTACTGTAAATCACAACTCTGCACAGGGAGCCACCAGCTCTGGGACAACCCCCCTCCCCCCACTTCATGGCTCTGGAAAACACTGCAGGTCTCCATGTGCACTGGAGCCATTTATCCTCAGTGCAAAGGTGCTCAGATGTAGCATAGTAGGGCCTTCAGGGCTTTTCCTAGGTAGACTTAGACCTAGAGTGTCCCCTCCTCACTTTGTTTATTGGAGAAGGAAATGGTAACCTACTGCAGTCTTCTCGCCTGGAAAATCCCATGGACAGAGGAGCCTGATGGGCTACAGTTCATAGGGTCACAAGAGCTGAACTTGACTTAGTGACTAAACCACTTTGTAGAGTTCCTATTGTGTGTCAGATGCTACATTTAGTGTCAAGACCCGAAAATCGCCCTAGCCTTCAAGAAGCTCACGATCTATGAGCGAGAGAGAGAGGGAACCAGTACTGCAGCTGCACCCTTTGCTCTGAGGGACTCAGTCCTGCCCTTCTTTCTGCGTTTCTGCTCCCTACAGCGACCACGCCCCTTAGGCTCATATTTATACACAGCACCGACTTTGTATGG
Source organism: Oreotragus oreotragus (assembly GCA_006410675.1). Taxonomy (NCBI): domain Eukaryota; kingdom Metazoa; phylum Chordata; class Mammalia; order Artiodactyla; family Bovidae; genus Oreotragus; species Oreotragus oreotragus. The sequence continues at coordinate 97,766 of SJYX01024753.1, read as the reverse complement.
GTCCTGAGGTGCGGCTGGCGATGGATGGCTCACCATTAGCGATGATCCTACAGATCCTTCTAGGCCACAGAGAGGAGGGTTTGGACATGGTTGGAGAATTATTCGGTTAACTTCATTACTCATGGCAGGGGCCACATCACTGTAGTAATTTACCTACATGGCCAACTGCACCCACTGCTACAGCTGCTTCCAGCCTCCTATGTGGCTCAAAGCACAACGTCACAGTGTACCTCACATCTCACAAGCCATGCCTCCTCCCACCCCTGACACTGAGAAAACACCGAGCCCCACTAAGCCCTCCCTATACATACACCCTGACCGGCCCACAAAGCCCCTCCCTATACATATACCCTGACCAGCCCACAAAGCTTCTCCTTTTATATACACCCTGACCGGCCCACAAAGTTCTCCTTTTACATACACCCTGACCGGCCCACAAAGCTTCTCCTTATACATACACCCTGACTGGCCCACAAAGTTCTCCTTTTACATACACCCTGACCGGCCCACAAAGCTCCTCTCTATACATACACCCTGACTGTCCCACAAAGCTTCTCCCTATACATATACCCTGACCAGCCCACAAAGCTTCTCCTTTTATATACACCCTGACAGGCCCACAAAGCCCCTCCCTATACATACACCCTGGCCAGCCCACAAAGCTTCTGTGGTAGGCAGGCAGGGAAGGAGGATGTAACACTAGCTTATACCTCCATCTATGTCATGAAATCCGGCTTCCCCTGCAGCTGCCCACAGGAGCCAGGTAATGCAACCTAGGGATAGAAAGGAGTTAAAAAGAACTTGAAGCTGTCACAGATGGAGGATAGGAAGACGACAGAGGATCAATTCTTCTCTTTACTCCTACCAACAGACTATTACCAGACTCATTATTTCCATACAACCCCTCCAGAAACCTCCTGTCTGTTGGATCACTAGTTATGCTGGTTGGTAAACTCTTTAGCCAGTCTGGTGATGCACCTCCTTGCATTTGCTTTCCCTTCCTCTCTGTCTCACTTTCCCTTCTCCCTCATTGTCACTTCCTGCACCACTATAGAGCATGAACTCATACGTTTTTTCAGACTCTGTTTCCTAGGAAACTCAGGCCGAGACACTTCTCAACCAACCTAGAAGCTATAACTACCAACATAAATATGGCCTAGATGCTGACTTCAAAAAGCTTTAAGTCTATTCCATGGCATCAACACATGCATAGTTTTCATATGATTTGGTATCATAATAAAATGCATATTGGGAGCAAAAAGGAAGATGTAAGATCTAGTTGGTAATGTTGAGATAAGTCTTGAAGAATGTATAAGAAACGGTCTTATAAGAGAAGATACAGGATGAGGCAATGACATGAAAAGTCTTGGGGGGAGAATTCCCTGACAGTGCAGTGGTTAGGACTCTGCACTTTCACTACCAAGGGTGTAGCTTCAACCCTTGGCTGGTGAACTAAGGTTTCCCAAGCTGTGCTGTCAGGCCAAGAAAAAGGAAGAAGAGCTTGGATGTACTTGTTTCTGCTGTTGTCGTTCTTTAGTCACTAAGTCATCTCTGACCCCTTTGCAATTCCATGCATTGCAGTCCACTAGTCTCCTCTGCCCATGGGATTTCCCAACCAAGAATACTAGAGTGGGTGGCTATTTCCTTCTCCCGGAGATTAACTTTTCTAAAATCTCCCGCCAAATATTTCTTCAAGTGTTCCCCATTCAGGAATCCATTGCTTAAATGCTCATAGATAGATGAATGGGTAGAGAAGATACGGTATATAACATAAATGATGAAATATTACTGAGCCATAAAAAATGAAGCAATGCCATTTGTAGCAACGTGGGTGGACCTACAGAATAACATGCGAAAGTAAGAATATCAAATTAAGAGAAGGAAATGGCAACCCACTCCAGTATTCTTGTCTGGAGAAATCTATGGACAGAGGAGCCTGGTTGGCTACAGCCCACAGGATCAGAAAGAGTTGGAAATAACTGGGCAACTAACACCAGCACTGACTGAAGCAAGTCAGACAGAGAAAGACAAATGTTATAGGATATCATTTGTATGTGGAATCTTTAAAAATGATACAAACAAACTTATTTGCAAAACAGAAATAGACTCACAGACAGAGAAAACAAACTTATAGGTACCAAAGGGGAAAATGGGCTGCATAAAGGAGCTTGAGATTAACAGATACACATTACTATTTATAAAATAAACCAAGACCTACTGTATAGCATGGGGAACTATATTAAGTATCCTGTAATCACCTATAATGGAATTCACCTCTTAGGCATTTATGACTCTGCCTTAGCTTTCACTTCCTGCTTTCATGGACCCTAATAGTCAACCACAGGTGAAAGCATAGGCGCTTTCTGAGCATGTGTTCAGCTGTGAGCATGTGTGTGGCCTTCTAGACCCCCCAGTATGGAGCTCTTCTTTATTCCATATATCCTTCTCCAAGACCCTTCCTTTTAGGATTTCCTGTCTTTCTCTACTTGCCCAGATTGTTCTCCCTGGCCACAACTGGCTACAGCTCATATATTCACCTTTCATGCTTTCAACAAACACCACTCAGAGGAAGCCACTTCAACCCTGAAAAAGTCCCAAGAAAGGAGAAACAAAGGCAAGTCCTTGAGCTTATTATTCAAGGAACAGATGGATCAAGACACACAGCACAGTTCTTTGTAAGTAAGCTCCACATTGCTCCTTCTGGTACCAGAAAGCTTCTCTAGAAATGCAGATTGCCATACTCATGGCTGCTGCCCAGGTGAGAAATGGGGATTATAAGGGGGTAACTTAAAAACAACCCTGAAAAGTGAAAGTGTTAGTCTCTCAGTTGTGTCCAACTCTTTGTGACCTCATGGACTATAGCCTGCCAGGCTCCTCAGTCCATGGAATTCTTCAGGAAAGAATACTGGAGTGGGTAGCCATTCCCTTCTCCAGGGGAAAAAAAATTCTCTTTCCAAAATTCCAGAAGCAACTTTCTCCATTAAGTATTCCCCTGGTTATTGTGAGTTTCTTACTAGATTCCAGAGTTCTGAAAAAGTTGATCCAACAGCTTTGCCAAGGTAATCATTCTTTTAGTGGAGGTTCCATATTCTGTCATTTTTGGTGAAAGGTTTATTCTGTCTATGTCTCAATGTTTCTATAATAAAACGGTTTTGTAAAAGCTCCAGGTAACTCTGATAAATTGTAACTACTTCCCCTCATCCAAGTTTTCAAAAATCATTTGTTTAAATGAATCCTGGCTTTCTCTCTTCTGATTTGAGCAACTTTGACCCAGTGCCCCCTTATGGTCCTTTAGTGTTAATGAAGGTCACCCCCCATCAGGTCCCTGAAGTCTCAGATACCTCATGCTATTTTCTGCATCCACCAGGGCACGCTGTGTTGGTTCATCTCCAGCCCCTGGAGATTCCAGAAGTGATGAGGCATCACATAGCAAACAGAACAAGGCTTGCTGGACAGGTGTCAGTTTTCCTAATTTCGAGAAAACTGTCTCCAGTTTTTGTCCATGCCTCATTTTCCTCTTGTGATAAGGAGCAAACAGAAAGGATAAGAAGCAAACAGAAAGGATAATGAGGAAATTGCACCCAGATAAGCACATTTGCAATCCCAAGGCCAATACACTGCTAAACAAGGTTTGGGTTTTGTTGTTATTTTGTCTTGCTTTTAGTCACTGCGGATGCTGCTTCTTCCACTCCCCAGAATCTCCACCAGAACCTTGGCAAATAGGCACCAAAAGGATTAGGCTTTTCTCCTCGTGAACATATTTCGAGGAAAGTTTTTCTAACAGCCACATATACTTCTACGCAGCTGAGTACCTTTGAATGTTTTCTCTGACATTCTCTCTCTCTCTTTTTTCAATCATTTAACTATTTTAGAGGATGTTTCTGTCCACCTAGAGGGAACTTTGAGTAACAAACAGATCTCCATGTGATTCTTTTTCCTAAACCAGATCCATGTAGCACCTGGCAACTGAGTGATTTGAGGAAAACAGCTTCTTGTCACACCTCTCTGCACTCCATCAGCCCAGAGAATCGTTAGAGATTTCAGAAATGGTGGCATGGAGCTTGGCAGTTCTTGCTTTTCACAGAAAGATTGGAAATGTGAGATTCTTTGATTCTTCGTTCTCTTTTTTACAGCTTCTTGCCTCCGAAGAACAAGATGGTTGTACATGCCTTCTCCTTTGTTAATATCTTCTTAATGTGAGACTGTGTACACCACGTTGGTCTATGCCCCAAAGAAACCGGTGTCTCCTCATTGCCAGCTAATTAAGTCCAATATCCTTTCAAGTCTCAGACAACCTCAACCTGACCTCTTTTCCTAATCCTATTTCACACTGTCTAGGGTGCTAATATCCAGGAGAAAATCAAACATCGCTCATTTTTCAGTTGCCCCACATGATCCTCTTTGTACAATTGTGTGCACATTATTCCCTCCACCTCAAGGACCCTCTCACCCATTGTCCCTGCTGAACAGCCAGCCAGCCTCCTGAAGACCGTACAAAACCCAATTCAGAGCTCACCTTCCTCTTCCCCAAAATGAGTGGCTCATTTCCTATATCTCACATTCTGCTTCGTATATCAGTTATTGATCCTCTGTGTCTGTCTCTTCCTCTGCATTAAGAGTGTCTACTAGGTAGGGAAGACTGTAGAGCCATCTTTTGTTGCTGAAAACACATTGTAGACACTTAACAATGAATGAATGTTAAATGAAAGAAAAAGAAATAGCATGCCAGTCATTTCTCTTGGGCATCCAGCAGCTCCCAAGTAAAATTAAGCCAATATTTATCTCCTTAGTGCCATGGAGCCACTGAGTTGAGTTGCCCAATCTAAGTCCTAACCAGCCAGTGGAGAGCTCAAGGAATTGACTGATGGGATGCCTAAGGGATTAGAAAAACTCCATTCTAGATGCCCTGCCTCTTCTCTCATTAATTATCTTCAATGTCTCATGAACAAATTGCTCCTAATAAGTAACTTCATCTTCTGCAGAGAAAGCGCCACAGTCTAACTTTAAGTATCTGAAAAACAGCTCCATCCCCTTCTACCTCCAACAGAGATAAGAGAGCAGTCAACCATCTGAGAATGGAGCCTCAATATTATGTGGGTTTAACATGCAGAAAGGAAGGCTGCAAGAGCTCAAAGGAATCTTTTTAACTATCTGGACCAATGTGCTCCCTTTACACACAAGGAAAATGATGACAAAGGAATGAGGGATGGGGCACTTTCCCAAGGGCATGTAGGTTCCTTAAGGGAAGAAATGGAACTGGAACTCTGGCGTTCTAGTTCCCAGGACTATCCTTACCATTAACTATGCTAGTGTTTTCCCAAATTGACCTGGGCACACAAATCACCTTTTTGTTAAAAAAAAGAAAAATCATCAAAATTCTGTTACCTCTACATTATGAATGATACAGAAAATGCAGACTAAAAGGTTTCATGCTTACAGGATTGGAAAAGGAGAGGGGCTTTAGACAGAGGAAGGGAATCTATCTATCACAATCTGGTGGTAGAATTGCAAAGTGGGGTGGAGAGGATTTCAATTTTAGAAATGTTGACAGCTGTAACATTTTATGATCTAATTGTTAAAAAACTAGACTAGGAAAAAAAAAAAAAAAAAACTAGACTAGGGCATGCCACACCAGTGGCTTGGAATTAAGCCCTACTGACCTTTGGAAGGGGAGAAGGCAATGGCACTCCACTCCAGTACTCTTGTCTGGAAAATCCCATGGACGGAGGAGCCTGGTAGACTGCAGTCCATGGGGTCGCTAAGAGTCAGACACGACTGGGCAATTTCACTTTCACTTTCCACTTTCATGCATTGGAGAAGGAAATGGCAACCCACTCCAGTGTTCTTGCCTGGAGAATCCCAGGGGTCGGGGAGCCTAGTGGGCTGCCGTCTCTGGGGTTGCACAGAGTCGGACGCAACTGAAGCGACTTAGCAGTAGCAGCAGCAGACCATTGGAGGAGAGGAAAAGACTGTGATTGCTAATCGATTAGTAAAGGTTTTCTCGGAAGAACTTCCCAGGTGGCGCGATGGTAAACAATCTGCCTCCAGTGTGGGAGACCCAAGTTCCATCCCTAGGCCAGGAAGATCCCCTTGGATAAGAGAATGGCAAACTATTCCAGTATTCTCGCCTGGAGAATTCCACGGACAGAGGGAGGAGTCTGGCAGGTTATATAGCCTGTGGGGTCACAAAGAGTTGGACATGACTAACCAAGTAACACTCCCTTGGAAGAAGTCATGTTTGAGCCAGAACTTGAAGAGAGAGCAGGCTTACCTGGTGCTGCAGAGACATAAGGACCTAGAGTGGAAGGAAGAGGAGCAAGGTACAGGGACATTTGAGACAAGCCATTATCAATTAAGGGATCGAGGAAATGAGAAAAAAAAGTAAATGATGTCTCTCTCCCCTGACTTCTTCAACTTCCCCTTACTTGGTGCTCCATATTCACCCCTGCATGATCACTTTTCCCAGGGCCTGCTTGTGACAGCAACCCACTTGGATCTGTCCTGCCCTAGACATTTCCCACATTCTCAACCTTCTCAACCCCTCTTCCCAACTCTCAGCATAAATCATATTCACTCCATTTCTGACCACCTCTTGGCCTTTCCAAACGACAAGCTAATAAAATGATTACCAAGGGGTCAACGATAAAGAATAACTCAATATATTATCTAATCATAACCATTAGAGATGTGAGAGTTGGATGGTGAAGAAAGCTGAGCACCGAAGAATTGATGCTTTTGAACTGTGGTGTTGGAGAAGACTCTTGAGAGTCCCTTGGACTGCAGGGAGATCCAACCAGTCCATTCTGAAGAAGATCAGTCCTGGGTGTTCTTTGGAAGGAATGATGTTGAAGATGAAACTCCAATATTTTGGCTACCTGATGTGAAGAGTTGACTCACTAGAAAAGACTCTGATGCTGGGAGGGATTAAGGGCAGAAGGAGAAGGGGACAACAGAGGATGAGATGGCTAGATGGCATCACCGACGCGATGGACAGGAGTTTGAGTGAACTCTGGGAGTTGGTGATGGACAGGGAGGCCTGGTGTGCTGCGATTCATGGGGCTGCAGAATCAGACACAACTGAGCAACTGGACTGAACTGAACTGAACTGATGGTGCTGAAAGCTCATCTTCTCTGTACATGGGGGCAGGATAAGACAAGAAATAGAGTTTTGGGTGAAGTAGAAAAGGATAGCTTTATTACTTTGCCAGGCAAAGGGGGACACAAAGCACACTCCTGCCTCAAAATACTATGTGTCTCAATTTGGAGATGGTGATGAGAAGCTTTATAGTAATGGTTGGAAGCAGGCAAGGTAAGCTCATGGACATTCTAACTGTTAGGTAGTTAGAATAGAAAAAGGAGTCCAAAATGACAGCAGTTAAAAGACAGACAAAGAAAGGGGAAAAGCCCACGAAAAGGGAACAAAGGAAAATATCCACGGACTGGAGTGGGAACCTCAGGTGAAACAAATATGCCCCCTTCCTAATCGATGATGGGTGCTAGCCCTAATATGCATAGGGCAGCCTGGGGTTGGGGGAGAGGAGATAAAAAGAATAAAAAGAGGGAGCCAAGACGGGTTGAGATCACTCCTTCAAGGTTGGCCCAACCCCCACCCCAACCGAGGGCTTGAGGATGCACCATTTTTGTTTACCAAATTAAATTCTGAGCTACAACCAAGCCCAAGCCTGTTGTTTGAGATCTTTGTTGCAGCAAGATTGGCTTTCCCCACATACTGATCAGTCAGTGGTGAGGTAGGTAGGAGTCAGCATCACCAACCTTCAGGTTCCAACCAGTCTGGGGTCTACATGCTGTGGGCAACATACCATCATCATTGCCTTTCTCCCACCTGGAGAGGGTTTCAGTACCTATAAAACAGCTCAGAGATATTGCTATGTATGCCCCTTGACCAGGAACCAGGACCTCGCCCTAGGGCTGCACTGCTGTTTCTCTTGACTGTTCGTTTCTTCCTTGGTATTGCATCCTCTCCCTTCACTAATTGGCAACTGCTGGAAACTGCCCATTGGAACTCAGAGAAGGTCATGGAGGCTGAGCAAAGACTATTTCCTATAATCTGAGAAATGGGGGACACAGAAAGGATTTGAGTCCAGGAGCCCTACAGGGCCCTGCTTAGTATCAGTTAAAAATTACTGAAGGCTCACTATGTGCCAGGGCCCATGCCCAAAAAATGACACACAGCATCTCATTTAGTACTCACAATTTAGTACTTATAATAGATAGTGTTATTATTGGCATTTAACAGAAGAGTAAATGGGCTTGGTAGGCCAAATAAGACACTCCCTCCATCATATCCACATCCTAAGCACCAGAACTTAGGAATATGGTACTTCCCATGACAAAAAGTACTTTACGTTAAAGATCTTGAGATAGATTATTGTAGATAATCACAAAGGTCCTTTTAAGAGGGTGGAAGAAGCACCAGAGTCAGACAATATATGACAGTGGAAGTAGAGGAAAGCAAAGTGCGCCTTGAAGATGGAGGCAGGGATCATGAGCCAGGGAATAAGGGAGTCTCTACAACCCAAAAAAGGCAAGGAGTCCATTCCCTGCGAGAGTCTTCAGGGCTTCACTGGCGGCTCAGACAGTAAAGAATCTGCCTGCATGCAGGAGACCCCGATTTGATCCCTGGATCCGGAAGATCCCCTGGAGAAGGGAATGGCTACCCACTCCAGTATTGTTGCCTGGAGAATTCCATGGACAGAGGAGCCTGGCAGGCTATCGTCCATGGGGTCACACAGAGTCAGGTGCAGTGAGCCACTAACACTTTCACTTTCTTTCACTAGAGCCTTCAAAAGAAATGAAAGCCTGCCAACACCTTGATCTAGCCCGTAAGGCCCATTTCAGATGTCTGGCCTCCAGCCTGTAAGATAATACATTTATGTCATTTTGAGCTGTAAATTTGTAGTAGTTTGCAACGACAGCAATAGAAAACCAATACACTATATTTTCACAATATTTGCATTTAAACCAAGACCTTTGCCATCTTAATTCAGGGGCGTTTCTTCAAACATAGGAAATTTTGTAAAATCTGGCAGGCCACTGGGGGAGAGGTATCTAAGTTGTGTGCGTGTCAGTCTTTCTTGTGGGGTGTGAGCAGGGAAGTGTTATAAGGAGCAGCTGTTGGAATATTTGGAAAATTGTCAAAATGGCAACAATCTATTCTACTGGAGAGAATTCCCTGGGTGGTAAATGTCACATCCAGGATGAGATTCTGGTCCAGGGCCTAAAGAGACCTGGCCAGGATGGACCCCATGGGGTCCTTGCTCCTTGTGGGGCTTTCACATCCCTCTCACTGCCTTTGTGCTGGCATCAGTGGCTGCCAGCTCTGTTCACCAGGAGGCTCCTGTCAACCTGACTAATTAGGAAGGCGTAATGATCAGAAATGGAACCGTAAAAGGAAAACTCTGAGTGGTTGGCTGCTCATTAGAGAAAGGCTCTGTCTATCACTCTCCATTAATAAAAGAGAGGTGGGACTTTGCATCAAATCTCAGCTCTAATATTGCCTGGCTGGCTTTTATCGGCCATAGGAGACTTTGGGCAGGAGCTGCTGGAACAGTTCAGAAGCACTTTATTATATAAGATTTACTTTACTCTCACCAAGGCAAGAGAAAAGTGGCTACTGGTGACCTGTGGTGCAGGGAGGGGGGCATCCCAAGCATTTTGCTTACAGTAAAATAGGCTCAGTTATTAAGGAGAAGAAGTAAAACCTACCCTGTGATGTGAAGAGAGGTAAATGACAATTTTCTTCTGTGGTCTTCCCCCTAAGACTCATATCCCAGTCTAATCGTGAGATAATTATCAGAGAAACCCAATTAAAGGACAGTTTGCAAAATATCTAAGCAGTTTTCCTCAAACTGCTACATATACTGTCAGCTACAGAGAGTGTGAAAGAAACTCACTACTGAGGGCCCCTCAAAAACCATGGCCTTAGGAACCAGGTAGGCAGTACTCCTGACTTCAGAAACCACTGCAGTGAGTGAGCGCCTAGACTCGCACACACAGAGGCCAGGAGGCAGGAGACATGACCTCAGGCAGGTTGCTGCCTCTGGAAGGCCATCTCCCCACTAGTCAAATGAGGCAGTTGGTTTAGATCAGTGCTTGTCAATCTCTAAATGCAGAGGCATCAGCTGAGGACCTTGTTTAAATACAGAATCTGATTCAGTAGATCTGGTGTGAGGCCCAGAGTCTTTGTTAACAACAAATTCTTAGATGAGGCCAATGCTCCTGCAACACGGACCACGTTTTGAGAAGCAGAGGTCTGGATCCACAGTTTTCAAGTAGTGCTAATTTTGCCCCATGGGGATATTCAGTTATGTCTGGAGATGTATTTGAGTCTCACAATTGGAAGGTGAGTACTACTGGCATCTAGCGGGGAAAGATCAGGGATGCTGCTAAACATCCTACAATGCACAGGACAGCCCCCACAGCAAGGAATTACCCAGCCCCAAAATGTCAACTGGGTTTCCCTCATAGCTCAGGCGGTAAAGAATATGCCTACAATTCAGGAGACCCAGGTTTGATTTCTGGGTCGGGAAGATCCCCTGGAGAAGGAAATGGCAACCCTCTCGAGTATTCTTGCCTGGAGAATCCCATGGACATAGCCTGCCAGGTTCTTCTGTCCATGGGGTCACAAGAGTTGGACACGACTTAGCAACTAAACCACAAAATGTCAATAATGCTGAGACCTGGTCTATGTCAGTGTGGCCCAGGTCATGCTTAGTGTGGGTAAGAATCACCTGGGTGATTTATTAAAACACAGCTTGTGGGCCTCTTCCCCAGAGCTTCTGATTAAGTCTGGAGTATGACTAGAGACTCTGCATCCAGAACATATTCCCTGGTGGTGCTGATGCTGCTGGTCCCAGGATGCACTGGAAAACTACTGGTCTTGATGATGGCTAAGCTTCTTGTAGCTCAGGCGTGATGTGCTTCTCCCACTTGCTTCACACACAAGAGACAGCAGCTCCTTATCAAAAACCCCACCACAGTCAGCACTTGTTGATCCAAGGTAGGAACTGGCATGGCTCACCTGTGAGAGCATCAGAGACAAAGATAAAGCAGCATTAACAGAGGCACTCTTTCTGATGTCTGGGTCATAAGCTTTCTCGATCTCTTTTATACTTTAATAAAACTTTATTACCCAAAAACTCTGAGTGATCAAGCCTCGTCACTGGCCGTGGATTGAATTCTTCTCCTCTGGAGGCCAAGAATCCCAGCATCTTTCGTGGTTCAGCAGCAACCTTTCATCTTGGGGGCTCATTCAGGCTTCTTCAGGACAAGGTAAGGATGTTTGGAGCTCTAGTCCTTTGTTCTAACAAACATGTTTTCTGCTGTACTTTACTAACTCTACAGTGTGCTTGTGTGAGTGAATGCCACACTCTGCGCAAAGCAAGTGAGAAGCCCTGCTCTGTGGTTCCATGGTGACCTCATATGGCTTATGGCAGAAACCCTGTCAAAACCCTGTCAGAAATCCTGGGGTTTATAACAACCTGCCAGTGGACTTCCCTGGTGGCTCAGATGGTAAAGCATCTGCCTACAATGTGGGAGATCTGGGCTCAACCCCTGGGTCAGGAAGATCTTCTGGAGAAGGCAACGGCAACCCACTCCAGTATTCTTGCCTGGAAAATCCCACAGATGGAGGAACCTGGTAGGCTACAGTCCATGGGGTCGCAAAGAATCAGACATGACTGAGCGACTTCACTTTCTTTCTTTCTTTCACTTTCAAGACAGTGGAGGGGAATCAACTCCATCTTGAAAAATAATCCTGCTACATCGGCTATACCATGTTTAGCTGGATCTCCTTTTCAAAGAAACCAAGGATAGTCCTTGTTTTAAGGTTAAAAGCAAAGTACTGGGAGGACATCCTACTCCCAATCAAACTGTCCCATTTTTTCTTGCTCACAAGTGACCCATTAAATGCCAGACCCATGGGATTCAGCTAATAGGCCATGAAAGTTGGCTGTCCATCAAGGATTACATCTTGGCAGGCTCATGAGATAGCACACAATGTCACCAAGCCACCCCAACCCCTCTACTCTCCTCCCATAAAACAACACAGAAAAAAAAAAAAAAACCTAACCCGTGTAATCAGGAGGATCTAGCAATAAATAGGTGTGCTCTCACTACCTTGCTTGCCCACTTCTCTGTGTGACCTTGGGCAAGTCACTTTCCTGAGCCTTTGTTTACAATCTGTAGATGAGACTGACACAGTACTCCATAAGGCCATGGTGAGGATGCATGCATGAGGCAACGGCTGCTGACTCCCTTCTACATGCCAGCACCATGATAAGCATCAGGGCTAGAACAGTGAACAAAATAGACAAAAACCACTGCCCTGCAGGGGTAAGCCCTCAAAACTTTGTGTTGAATTTACCCAAGGAAAATGAATGGGGGTGCCTCTCCCTACAACTTCACTTCTCTTTCATTACCAATATAGAGACTCTCAAAGACTTTAAAGAAACATGAAATGAAAGGTAATAATTAAAGAGTAGGCAGAGGCAATTCTTGGAGAAGGAACTGGCAACCCCCTCCAGTATTCTTGCCTGGAGAAACTGATGGACAGAGGAGCTTGGTGGGCCACAGTCCATGGGGTCGCACAGAGTCGGACACAACCGAGTGATTTAGCAGCAGCAGCAGCCTCTCCCTAGGAGATCTGTCAAACACAGCCTCCAATCGACTCACAAAGGAAAACTCCAGCAGGCAAGGCAATTGGAGCAGAGAAAATGAAGCCCAGTGAGGCCTCCTAACCAGGATGATTTATCTCTGGTTCAATATGGTACAGGGCTGTGGCTCCTGGAGCTTTAAATATTAAGGCCTTCATTATGGCTATTTCATTATCCCAAGCAGTGCGCTGCAGGAGACAAAGTAGCTTAGTGTGACCAGGCGAGAGGTGAGACTGGCTGGGGTCGGGAACAGAGAGCTCCTGGAGGCAGGATCACAACTTGCGGGGCAGACCCCATCTGGTGCTGCTCACTGTGGGCACAGAGGGCACAGTGGCACCTGGGGGGCTGCCAGACCTGCCCCAGGACAGCCGAGAGCCTGGAGAATTTCTGGGTGAAGACTTCTAGAAGACGGCCAAGAACTTCTGCCTGGTCAACACAGCAGATCAATTCACAGCCTCCGCAGGCCCAAGGTCTGGCTCAGTTCCATGAGGCCAGCAGCCTTAAGCCAACTCCAGCTCTTAGCCTCCCTCCTGTCCTCCCTGGTAGCTCAGCTGGTAAAGAATCCATCTCCAATGCAGGAGACCCTGGTTAGATTCCTGGGTTGGGAAGATCCCCTGGAGAAGGGACAGGCTACCCACTCCAATATTCTTGGGCTTCCCTGGTGGTTCAGAAGGTAAAGACTGTGCCTGCAGCGAAGGAGACCCGGGTTTGATCCCGGGGTTGGGAAGATCCCCTGGGGAAAGGAACAGCTGCCCACTCCAGTAATTTTGCCTGGAGAATTCCATGGAAGGAGGAGCCTGGCAGGCTACAGTCCATGGGGCTGCGAAGAGTCGGACACGACTGAGCATCTTTTCTCTCAATCTCATTGCCCTCCCTCATGACTCACCTTTCAGAGCCTCCCCTGGGCTGCTGCCCCTGTTACCTCATCCCAAAGTGAGACCTCCCCTATTGGTCTGGGTCTTCCTCAGTTTTCAATGCTTACCCAGCCTGTGTCCCTGCTCCCTGCTGTGATCAACTATCCTGGGGCCGGTGTGAGTGAATGCATCTTAACCTAACTGAAACACTGATTCACTAAATATAAATTTAAGTACTTTCTGCAAGTCTTCTGGAGACTATTTCTTAACCCAAGGGAATAATGGATGTGGAAATTTATGACAACGGAAAAGTGTAGGGGGATTACAGATAAGATACGGGCATTTACTTATACTTGAGATGAACTGTAGAAGTCACAATAATCTTAAGATAGATAGCTGCTGCTGCTGCTAAGTCACTTTAGTCGTGTCCGACTCTGTGTGATCCCATAGACGGCAGCCCACCAGGCTCCCCCATCCCTGGGATTCTCCAGGCAAGAATACTGGAGTGGGTTGCCATTTCCTTCTCCAATGCATGAAAGAGAAAAGTGAAAGTGAAGTCACTCAGTCTGTCCGACTGTTAGCGACCCCATGGATGCAGCCCACCAGGCTACTCCGTCCATTGGATTTTCCAGGCAAGAGTACTGGAGGGGGATGCCATCACCTTCTCCGATACTAGGTGTCTAACACTGTGTTATATGAGATATTCCCACCCCACCCCAGCCCCAACCCCCGTATTCTAACGTTCTTGGACGCTGAAATTTATCTAGGGGCGGAAGTCTGCTGCTGCTAAGTCACTTCAGTCGTGTCCGACTCTGTGTGACCCCATAGACGGCAGCCCACCAGGCTCCCCCATCCCTGGGATTCTCCAGGCAAGAATACTGGAATGGGTTGCCATTTCCTTCTCCAATGCATGAAAGAGAAAAGTGAAAGTGAAGTCACTCAGTCTGTCCGACTGTTAGCGACCCCATGGACGCAGCCCACCAG
>SJYX01024753.1:56550-72934 GCA_006410675.1 Oreotragus oreotragus | reverse complement strand
GGGTTCATGTTTGGGAGTTCGTGTAAAAAAATAAATAAATACCAAAAAAAAAAAATAAAAAAATATTAAAATTAAAAAAAAGGCAAAAATGAGGTGGTGGATTTTTGAAATCAGTTTAGGGTACTTCCCGGGCAGTCCAGTGATTAACACTCCATGCCTCCGTTGCAGAGGGTGCAAGTTTGATCCTTGGTCAGGGAACTAAGATCCCACATGTCTCACAGCATGGCAAAAAAAAAAAAAACACCAAAAACTTATTCTTAATTGGAGGATAATTGCTTTGCAATGCTGTGTTAGTTTCTGCCACACATCAGCAGGAATCACTCACAGATATACATACGTCCCCTCCCTCTTGAATCTCCCTCTCACCCCCACCCCACTCCACACCTCTAAGTTGTCAGCACTGGGTTTGAGCTCCCTGCAAATTCCCGCTGGCTATCTATTTCACATGTAGCAATGCATGTGACTCAGTGTTGCTCTCTCAGTTCATCCCGCCCTCTGCTTCCCCCACTCTGTCCACAAGCCTGTTCCCCATGTCTGTGTCTCCACTGCTGCCCTGCAAACACGTTCGTCAGTTCCATCTCTGTAGATTCCAAATATATCTGCTAATAAACAATATTTTGTTTTTCTCTTTCTGACTCACTCACTTCATTCTGTATAACGAGCTCTAGGTTCATCCACCTCACTGCAACTGACTCAAGGTCACCCCTTTAACGGCTGAGTAATATTCCATTGTATATATGTACCACAACTTCTTTATCCATTCATCTGTCATCGGATGTCTAGGTTGCTTCCATGTCCTGGCTATTGTAAGCAGTGCTGTTATTAACTTTGTACATGTATCAAAGTTCATGGCGTACACGTATCTTTTTTCTGTTGTTCCTTTTTCTGTGTTGGGCCCTTGCTGTGGCATGGGAGACCTTCACTGTGTCACGGGAGATCCTTCACTGCAACATGCACAAGGCTTGTGTGAGCAAAGGCTTAGTTGCATGTGCGATGTTAGTTTCCTGACCAGAGATCCAACCCATGTCGCTAGCATTACAAGGCAAATTCCTAACCACTGTACCACCAGGGAAGTACCCATTAATCTTTTTGAATTATGGCTGTCTCAGAGAAAATGCCCAGTAGTGAGTTTGCTGGGTCATATGGTAGTTTTACAGACAAGGCAATGGCACCCCACTCCAGTACTCTTACCTGGAAAATCCCATGGATGGAGGAGCCTGGTAGGCTGCAGTCCATGGGGTTGCTAAGGGTTGGGCATGACTGAGCAACCTCACCTTCACTTTTCACTTTCATGCATTGGAGAAGGAAATGGCAACCCACTCCAGTAGTCTTGCCTGGAGAATCCCAGGAGCAGAGGAGCCTCGTGGGCTGCCGTCTATGGGGCTGCACAGAGTCGGACACGACTGAAGTGACTTAGCAGCATGGTAGTTTTAGTCCTAGTTTTTTAAGGAATGTCCATACTCTTCTCCATAGTGGCTATATCAATTTACATTCACATCCACAGTGCAAGAGGGTTCCCTTTTCTCCACATTCTTTCCAGCATTTATTGTTTGTAGATTTTTTGATGATGACATTCTGAGTGGTAGGAGGTAATACCTCATTGTAGTTTCGATTTGCATTTCTCTGGATGAAGCACAAGCTGGAATCAAGACTGCTGGGAGAAATATCAATAACCTCAGATATGCAGATGACATCACACTTATGGCAGAAAGCAAAGAAGAACTAAAGAACCTCTTGATGAAAGTGAAAGAGGAGAGTGAAAAAGCTGGCTTAAAATTCAACACTCAGAAAACTAAGGTCATGGCATCTGGTCCCATCAGTTCACTTCAGTTCAGTTCAGTCCCTCAGTCATGTCTGACTCTTTGTGACCCCACGAACTGCAGCACACCAGGCCTCCCTGTCCATCATCAACTCCCAGAGTTCACTCAAATGCATTTCCATCGAGTCGGTGATGTCATCCAGCCATCTCATCCCCGGTCGTCCCCTTCGCCTCCTGCCCCCAATCTTTCCCAGAATCAGGGTCTTTTCCAATGAGTCAACTCTTCACATGAGGTGGCCAAAGTATTGGAGTTTCAGCTTCAGCATCAGTCCTTCCAAAGAAATCCCAGGGCTGATCTCCTTCAGAATGGACTGGTTGGATCTCCTTGCAGTCCAAGGGACTCTCAAGAGTTTTCTCCAACACCACAGTTCAAAAGCATCAATTTTTCAGCGCTCAGCCTTCTTCACAGTCCAGCTCTCACATCCACACATGACTACTGTAAAAACCATAGCCTTAACTAGATGGACCTTTGTTGGCAAAGTAATGTCTCTGCTTTTCAATATGTTATCTAGGCTGGTCATAACTTTCCTTCCAAGGAGTAAGCATCTTTTAATTTCATGGCTGCAATCACTATCTGCAGCGATTTTGGAGCCCCCAAAAATAAAGTCTGACACTGTTTCCACTGTTTCCCCATCTATTTCCCATAAAGTGATGGGACCAGATGCCATGATCTTCGTTTTCTGAATGTTGAGCTTTAAGCCAACTTTTTCATTCTCCTCTTTCACTTTCATCAAGAGGCTTTTTAGTTCCTGTTCACTTTCTGTCATCTGCATATCTAAGGCTATTGATATTTCTCCCAGCAATCTGGTCCCATCACATGATGGGAAATAGATCATCATGATGGGAATAGTCCATCATCGACTCAATGGACATGAGTTTGAGTAAATCTGGGAGTTGGTGATGAACAGGGAGACCTGGTGTCCTGCACTCCATGGGATCACAAAGTGTTGGACATGACTGAGCGAATGAACTGACTGAATACTAAGCAATGTTGAGTATCTTTTCACGTGTTGGCTATCTGTATGTCTTCTTTGGAGAAATGTCTGTTTAGGTCATCTGCACATTTTTTGCTTGGTTGTCTGTTTTTCTGGTATTGAGCTTTTTGAGCTTGTATATTTTGGAGATTAATCCTCTGTTTAGTTGCTTTATTTGCAATTATTTTCTCCCATTCTAAGGGCTGTCTTTTCATCTGGTTTATAGTTTTCTTTGGTTTCCTTAAGTTTAATTAGGTCCCACTTGTTTATTTTTGGTTTTATTTTCACTACTCTAGGAAATGGGTCAAAGAGGATCTTGCCGCAATTTTTGTACAATGCATATTGCCTTTGTTTTCCTCTAAGAGCTTTACGGTATCTGGCCTTCTATTTAGGTCTTTGATCCGTTTTGAGTTTATCTTAGTGTATGGTGTTAGGAAATGTTCTTATTCCATTCTTTTACATGTAGCTGTCTAATTTTCCCAGCACCACTTATTGAAGAGACTATCTTTTCACCACTGTATATTCTTGGCTCCTTTATCAAAGGTAAAGTGCCCATAGGTGCATGGGTTTATCTCTTGGCTTTCAGTCTTGTTCCATTGATCTATATTTCTGTTATGTGCCAGTACCATACTGTCTTGATGACTGCAGCTTTGTCGTATAGTCTGAAATCAGGAAGGTTGATTCCTCCAGCTCTTTTTCTTTCTCAAGTTTGCTCTGGCTATTTGGGATCTTTTGTGTTTCCATACAAATTACAAGATTTTTTTGTTCTTGTTTGGTGAAAAATGTCCTTGGTAATTTGATAGGGATTGCGTTGTATCTGTAGATTGCTTTTGGTAGCATAGTTATTTTCACAGTATTGATTCTTCTAATCCAAGAATATGGTATATCTCTCCTCTTGTGTGTCACCTCTGATTTCGTTCATCAGTGTCTTAAAGTTTTCTGCATATAAGTCTTTTGTCTCCATTGGTAGCTTTATTCCTAGGTATTTTATTCTTTTTATTGTAATCATGAACAAGATGGTTTCCTTAATTTCTCTTTCTAACTTTTTACTGTTAGTATATAGCAATGCAAGAGATTTATGTGTATTAATTTTTTTACATTTTAAGATTTTTTAAAATAAAACAAAATCAGTTCAATTGGTAGAGAACTTGGATTGAATTTGTGGTCAGGGAAGCTAATAAATCCCTCCTGCATTCATGCATGGCACTCTGGGCTGAGGGATGTACCATTTTTAATTTCCAAGAATCACCTGGGAGACCCGAGGCAGGTGTGATTCTTATCTGTTACAGAAGAGGAGCCGAGGCCCAAAGAGGTTAGGAACGCTGCCTAAGTGCACACCACAAGCAAGTTGAACAGCTCGGTTCTGAATCCAAGTTAGTTGATTGCAAAGCCCAGGTTTTTACTACCAGCTCACAGGGGAGACGCTTTCCTGCCACTGGAAGCAGAGGCACTGGATAATGGTCTTGACCAATGAGTAATGTGTCCAGTTTTCAGGGCAATTTCTCATGCGTTATCTCATTTTATTCATTCAACTATTCAACAAATATGTGTTGAGCATGCCTGTATCCTGGACAATCGGCTGAGGGTATGGCAAGAAGCAACCCAAAGTTCCTGCCCACAAAAAGCATACATTCTAGTGAAGAGACAGACCCCAAAGAATTCTCTATAGAAGGAAAGATAGGTAGGTGGATCTAGGCCTAGCCATAGACAATCTCAGTGAAAACATGAAATCAGGATTAAAGGACAGACAGAGAGTCTAGGATGGCAGCTCTGAGTGTCACATGCAGGAGAGACTCAAAGGAAGTGAGAGAATGCGAGCATCAGAGGAAGGAACAGCCACTGAAAATTTCTCGGGAAGGCAGTAGCACAGTGATCAAGGACTAGTAACAGGTCATTGTGACTGCTAAAGAGCAAGAAGGAGGGAAGCAGGAGGTGAGGTCTTACAGCTGAGGAGGGGGAGGAGGGAACATGTAGTCTTACCAGTCCTGAGAAACACTCTGGATGTTTTTCCTTAAATGTGTTGGAATCTGGGAGCTTATGGAGGGATTGTGGACCAAGAGAGTGGCTTGATTTGATTTAAATTCTTAAAACACAGCTGCAGGTGAGAACAGGTTCTAAAGGGTAGGAAGTAAGGGTGGAAGCAGAATCATTGTCCACTTATAAAGCTAGACTATTTCATCTGACAGATGAGAACAGAGATGCTGGCAAGTATTTGGATTCTGAATCTATTGCAAAGGTGGAATCCACAGGACTGGGCTTCTCACAACCCACCTGTGACGGCAACAGGGTGGGTTTTATCTGCAGAAGCAGAAAAGGAACCCAAAGCCTAGAGCAGGGAGGGGAGGATGAGTGTGCACATAGGAGGTGACCAGTTCATGAGAGCTGAGCCCACTCTGGAAGCAGCTCCCTGACCCCACCAGGGACCTCTGCGTCAGAGGCATCAGAGCAACCAGAATGTCCCTCTGGAAGCCCAGCAACCAGCCGCAGAACTGTCCTTGGTTCCCCATCCTTCCCCCTTTAAGCTGGTTGGCCAGATGCACCATCTAATGCTTGCTGTGTATTTTTCAAATGACATTTCCTCAGTAGTGAAAACACCACGTGCCACGTTAATGCAAGATGATAGAGCAAAGGCACAAGGCTGGGGGAAGTGCTTCAGTGCCCAACAGTAAGGAAGCCACACTATGTGTCACACCAACAGGCTGGTGATGCTTCATTTCAACTCAGGTTTCTGAGCATTTGCTTGCCAAGTGTTGGCTGCGGGACACTGTGCTCTTAGGCTAGTGGTAGCAAGAGAGGCTGGAGGATATAGGAGAGAGAGCAAAGGATGACCCCATGAGTAAGGGAAAGGGCCAAGAAAAGGCCTCAGGGAGTGCCCTGACAGGACTAGGGGGCAGAGGCATGCAGGTGTGCAGAGGCATGGCCCCAGAGAGTCCTGTGCAAGGGGGATCGGTGGGGCCTGAACAATGGGAGTTGCAGCAGAAACAGCTAACTCCTCCTGAGCAATGTTCCAGGCAAGCCCTGCACAAAGTGCTTAATCACTTGGTCCTCCCTACAGTAGGAAGCAGCCCCGTTGTAAGGGGTGAGGAAATAGACTCAGAGAGTTTAAGTGACTTGACCAACCAAGATTATTTACTAAAAAGTAAAATTTAATTTAAAAAAAATGTATTGAAGTGTGTAACACACATACAGAAAAGATGGCAAATCCTAAGTGTTACAAAACAGAAACAGACTCACAAGTTCAAAAGCAACTTTATGGTGGGAGGGGGGAACAAATTAGGAATTTGGGATTAACATACATACATTACTGTATTTAAAACAAATCACCAAAAAGGACATACTATAAAGCACAGGGACCTCTACTTGATATTCTGTAATAAGCTAGATGGGAAAAAAAATTTGAAAAAGAATAGATATTTGTATATGTATAACTGAATCACTTTGCTATACACCTGAAACTAACACATTGTAAATCAACTATGTGCCAGTATAAAATACAATTTAAAAATTAAATAAAAATTTTTAAAAACTTATTGAAGAATAACACAATTTAAAAAGATTACAAATCCTAAATATATAGGTAGATAAATCATCACAAAGAGTCTACACCCAAGTTACCACCAGTCAGGTCAAGAAACCAGATCTTACCCTTCTGAAGTCCCTCTGCAGCCCCTTCCCCAAACTTTCCTTCCCCTTCTTCCCAAAGGTAAGCACTCTGCTGACTTCTGACTCCAGATTCGTTTTCAGAGTTGACGTTTACATCCAGGTTTGTGGGAATCCGGAGGCCAGGGTTTTTAGTGGCTGCAGGCATACGCAGATGGACTCTCCCCAGCCTAGCTGGGTCTGTACACTATTCCCAGAACTGTTTTCCTCAGCCGCATCCCACCCTGTGCCATTCTCTTTGCAGGGTCCTTGGTGGCACCAGAAGACAGGGGACAGCTCTGAAGCGGACTCTGGAAACAGGTGTGGGAGCTGCCTGCCTCCAGCCCGGAGTCCCTCCCCGGGCTCAGCGATAGGATCTGCAACTAGACTGTAGGTCAGTGAGGCTCCCCATATCCCATCTTCAGAAACACATGATCAGTCTGTCCTTTAGGAAAGAGCAAACCAACAGCCCTGAGTGGTGTCCTTGAATAGATTTAACCATATTCTCAGAGCTAAGAGTTTTATTTTGAGAAACATGAAGAAAGCTATACAGTCACTGCAAAATAGAAAGACTTCAGTTTGTCAACAGGACATTATGACACATTCTCCATTCCCCCATCGAGCCCCCTAGTCTGTGTTTTGGTACAAAAACGAAAAAGAAGCATAAACTTTGCTGAGACAGTGATCAGCGTGGGTTCTTTGAAACCCTGAGTAACACCACTCTGACCCATGTCTTGCCCCTTCACCCCCAATCATATTTTGGCCAAATCCTTAACATAGAATTCTGTGGCCCACTCACTCTTGACAAATCTTACTTTTGTTGTGTCCTTTCACTCAGGACCAGATCAACCCCTGACTCTCTCAGGCAGCACCCATCAAGGCCCTGCTCCCCTTCCCTGGCCATCCTGACGGGAGTACTGCTGGATGGAATCAGTCTAGTGAAGGACTCCTTCTCCCTGTGAAGCCATGGTGAGTTCCTGGAGGAGCCACCTGAAGGGAGACAGGCAAGACACAGAGCTGAGTAAGGTGAAAGACTGCAGATGGAGAAACGTCGGTGGGAAAGAACTCTAATGTGCAGCTGTAATGGGTGTTGTTGGGAACACGAGGCCCAGGTCAGGGGGCCGAGGTAACTGTTTCCTGGTCAGGCGAGCAGGGGCCTCCGAGGGGCTGGGTGAGTGGAGAGCAACGGAGCACTTGTAAGACTATGTGGTGGGGGAGATTGGGGGAGTTCCTGCCAAACGCTGGCAAGAANAACACGAGGCCCAGGTCAGGGGGCCGAGGTAACTGTTTCCTGGTCAGGCGAGCAGGGGCCTCCGAGGGGCTGGGTGAGTGGAGAGCAACGGAGCACTTGTAAGACTATGTGGTGGGGGAGATTGGGGGAGTTCCTGCCAAACGCTGGCAAGAACCCAGCCTTGGGGACGCAGGACACAGAGGAAGCAGCAGAGTGTAAGGCACAGAATTGAAGCTCTGCAATCATGAAAATACAGATTCCAACTCCAGCACCTCTATGCACGCCCAACATAGCATAATTTACTTACCCTCACCTAAACCTCAGTTCCCTTAGGGAAAGGGGGGTAATCTGATGCACGTCGTAGACGTCAAGTGAGATTGANAACTCCAGCACCTCTATGCACGGCCAACGTAGCATAATTTACTTACCCTCGCCTAAACCTCAGTTCCCTTAGGGAAAGGGGGGTAATCTGATGCACGTCGTAGATGTCAAGTGAGATTGAAGACAAAATGATGTATTCAGGTGACAGACATGTGGTAGAGGCTAGGTACATGGTTGATGAATGAAAAGATGAGGAGACATTTCAATTTCGCCCCCAGTGGAATTGTGAAGCCTAGCACATTGGAACATGGAAGGAGCATGTAGGAGATGGTGTGACTGTAGAATGTCACGACCAACACACACACTCACTCACATCTAAATGTCTGCATGGAAATCCCATTTTAACTAAAGTTTTAAAAACACTGATTGTGAGCAAATGGATTCACACGTTGTTTTTAAAATAGACTCTGGTGGCAAAAAAAATAAAAAACACCTGAGACTCTCCACAGGGGATGGGGCAGAAAAATAACTATGGTGACGTGTGTTCCTTGATGGGACAGGAAGGTAAATATGGTGACATGTCTCTAGGCTGTCCCCTTCTCTTGGACCATGGGAAGATACCTGGTGTCTCCCATCAGCTGGAGGACTTGATCCCCTTCCCTCTACAGTGAGTGGGATAAGAAAACCGTCATTAGCCTTTATCACATTGGTCCTGAAAAGGGACAGTGGCTTTTCCTCTTGAGAGCTTGTTTCCAGGGGATAGGATGGCGTCACACTCCACCCACACAGCCCTACCCCACCCTCAACGTCATCTTCTTCAAGGCCGCTGCCTGGGGAAGGAAAAGAGGCCCTCTCCCCAGGCTGAGGCAGACCCCTCCCACAGCACCTGAAGTAGGAACTCCTGCTGCAGAAGACCCCTTTTCTTGGGCCAGGCTGCACCAGGTCCAGGAATCGTTAGAGGCTTAGCCTAGCACTTCAGTGACACCGCTGTCTCCTTAGCTCTGAATCAGCTGGTACACGTTAACCAGTGGTGGGCCTCCTCTTCCAGAACGGTTTACATTCTAATCCATCCAACCAATGCCCAAGTGGGCCTAACTTTTCCTGAAAGAATTTTAGAGAACGCTATATGAACAATGATTTTAATGCCTCCTAAGTCTATGGCACTTATGAATTTTCAAAGCATTTTAACATTTGTTACTTCACTTAAGTGTGACACAACTCCAGGAGATGGTAAGGACCAGTATTGTTGTTTGGTTGCTAAGTCACGACAGCTTTTTACAACCTCATGGATTGTAGCATGCCGGACTTCCTTATCGTTTGCTGTCTCCCAGAGTTTGCTCCAGTTCACGTCTATTGAGTCGATGATGCCATCTCATTCTCTGTTGGACTGGTATTATGAGACTGAGGCTCAGCGAACAGTTAATCACATAACTAGTCAACCACAAAGCAAGGCCTAGGAAGAACACCTGATGGGAACAATAAGATATATAACATGAAAACAACTGTGTGAAGACGTTGGGTGAAACTGGGAGGGGGTGGCCCCCTACCAGAGGCTTCTGTCTCATAAACTGAGTCCCGAAGGGAAAAGATCAGTGGTTCCTCCTTCTTGAGACTCCTTGGGTGTAACTTGAATCAATCAACTCTGTGTCTATACATGAGTGACTACTGGCCATTTATGAGGTCCCAACAGCAGAAAAGGATTGACAAAGTGTCTGGCACGTGACAGGTGTTCAATGTTTTTGAATTAGCTTTCAGCTGCTCTGAAAATTAAAGCAGGACTTGTGTGTTGTGGCTCATTCTCGCCATCTAGTGGCCAATTTTAAGAGCAATACAACAGAGAGAGCTGAGTTCCCTGAGCCAATCTGCAAGATGAAACCGGTCCAAACTACAGGAAATCAACGCTGAATATACATTTGGACTTCCCCAGGCTCAGGCAGTAAAGAACCTGCCTGCAGTGCAGGAGACACAGGAGACGCAGGTTCGATCTCTGTGTCAGGAAGATCCCCTGGAGGACTAAAGGGCAGCCCACTCCAGTATTCTTGCCTGGAGAATCCCATGGACAGAGGAGCCGGGGCGTAACAGTCTGCGGGGTCGCAAAGAGTTGGAATCAACTGAGCAATTAACAGTTCAAACATTCAGGGCCAGTGCCAGCATGAGATGCACACATATTTTTACAGTGTCACGGAAATCTGAGTTTCCCCTGAGCAGAAGAGGGGGCTGTAGCCCGGGTGTGGCTGTGCTGCCAGACTGGCTTGTTGCTGTTGCTCAGATGCTAAGTCCTGTCCAACTCTTTGGGACCCCATGGACTATCTCCTGGAATTTGCTGTCTTTCACTGTCTCTTGGAGTTTGCTCAAATTCATGTCCGTTGGGTTGGTGTTGCAATCTAACCATCTCATCCTCTGCCAGCCCCTTCTCCTTTCGCCTTCAATCTTTCCCACATCAGTGTCCTTTCCAATGAGCTGGCTCTTCATATCAGGTGGCCAAAGTATTGTGCCTCAACTTCAGCATCAGTCCTTCTGGTGTAAACACACATCGGTGCTCAGCTGACTCTTTCGCAGCTCTGTGGGCTGTAACCCACAGGCTCCTCTGTCTACGGGATTTTCCAAGCAAGAAGACTAGAGTAGGCTGCCATTTCCTCCTGCAAGGCATCTTCCCAACCCAGAGATCAAACCCATGTCTCCTGTGTCTCCTGAATTGCAGGCAGATTCTTTAAAAATATGTGTGTATCTCATGGCTGCACTGGCCCTGGCTCCCAAGCAAAAGTTAAATAAATGGCCATCTTCTGAAAACCAGTTATGTGGACAAGTATTAATACTCTACAGGAGCACATGAAGATACGAGAAAGGCTCATTTCCAGCTCCTGGGATTTAAGAGCTTACACACTTTAATTCCACACCCTAGACATCAGAGCACACTCACATGCTTAGGACAATGGACGTTTTAGAACTCCAAGTAAAATTCGGTCCTGTAGACAAAGCAAAATTTTTTTCTGGAGAAAAAACATTTGAAAAGACCAATAGGATACTTTCATATTCAGAAAAATAGAAAACTCTCTTGTTATCAAAAAGTAGAAAGTCTAGATAAAATACAAATATATATACATAACAATGCATACTTGAATACATAAGAAAATTACAATTTTTTTTACAGTGGCCATGAATAGAAACTGAAAATATAAGGATAAAACACTGAAGAAAATCAACAAACAGATTTGTAATAAAGTAAAATAGTTTCTGAAAGCTAAAAATATGGTCAGCAAGGGAATTCTCTGGTGGTCCAGTACTTAGAACTCTGCTTCCACTGCAGGGGGCACAGCTTCTATACCTGGTTGGGGAACTAAGATCCTGCATGCCGCACGGAGGCAGCCTAAATAAGTAAATAAATAAATATATGGTCAACGAAGTTAAAAACTCAGTGAGTAGGTTTTAGACAGCAGAATCGATCTGAGACCCTTTGCAAAATTGTAGTTAAAAAAGAAAAATAGAATGGGAGCAGAGACTCAGAAGAAAGAATAAAATGTCCTAATATATGGAACTACAGACCCAGAGAGGGATGGTGAGGGCACGCCAGGGAAGGTGACAGCTACGATATTTCCAGAGAGCGTGACACACAGAGGTCTTGCCGATCAGGGAGCATAAGTGGGATAAATAAAAATAGATCCACATCTCAATACTTCAAGGTGAACTGCAGAACATCACAGACGAAGAGAAGCTATTCATTAAATATATATATATATAGCAGAAAAATATGTTCAAAATGTTGAGAAGAAATATACGGCTAAATTATCTTTCAAAAGTGAAAGTAANGCCGATCAGGGAGCATAAGTGGGATAAATAAAAATAGATCCACATCTCAATACTTCAAGGTGAACTGCAGAACATCACAGACGAAGAGAAGCTATTCATTAAATATATATATATATAGCAGAAAAATATGTTCAAAATGTTGAGAAGAAATATACGGCTAAATTATCTTTCAAAAGTGAAAGTAAAATGGAAAAGCAAAATAGACATTTTCCAACGAAGAGCATACCACTAACACCCTTTGTAAAAGTATTGTTAAAGGGTGTACTTTAGGGGAAAAAAATTAATCTGGAACTAAGAACAATGCAAAATGAAATAGTGAACAAAGGCATTAATAAAACTCAGTGAATATAAAGCAAGCACTGACTGCATAAAAAAGTAA
The DNA here is from genome assembly GCA_006410675.1 of Oreotragus oreotragus. NCBI lineage: Eukaryota > Metazoa > Chordata > Mammalia > Artiodactyla > Bovidae > Oreotragus > Oreotragus oreotragus. The sequence continues at coordinate 60,764 of SJYX01024753.1, read as the reverse complement.
TGATTTTTTAAATAAAATAAATGATTATTTATTTAGGGGATATAAAAGCAAGGTGGACATAATGGAAAAGATCTGAAAAAGAATACATATATACATATATATATATGCTCTCCCCTAGTGGCTCAGAGGCAAAGAATGCACCTGCAATGCAGGAGATGAAAGATCGATCCCTGGGTGGGGAAGATCCTCTGGAGAAGGAAATAGCAACCCACTCCAGTATTCTTGCCTGGGAAATCGCATGGACAGTGGAGCCTGGTGGGCTACAGTCCATGGGATTTCAAGAGTCAGACATGAATTAGTGGCTAAACTATTACCACGAACATATATAAATATACATATGTTTTGAATCAGTTTGCCCTACATTTGAAACATTGTAAATCCGCTGCACTTCAAATAAAATACTTAAATATTAAAAATAAACATTTAAAAAAAATTTTTTTAATTAAAGAGTAAGGTGAAGGGCTTCCCTGATGGCTCAGTGGTAAAGAATCCACCTGCCAGTGCAGGATACACGAGTTCAATCCCTGCTCCGGGAAAGTCGCACAGGCTGTGGGGCAACTAAGCCTGTGAGCCANAAAAAAATTTTTTTTAATTAAAGAGTAAGGTGAAGGGCTTCCCTGATGGCTCAGTGGTAAAGAATCCACCTGCCAGTGCAGGATACACGAGTTCAATCCCTGCTCCGGGAAAGTCGCACAGGCTGTGGGGCAACTAAGCCTGTGAGCCACAACTATGGAGCCCCAGGACCCAGGAACTGCAACTACTGAGGCCCTTGCGCCCTGGCGCCCACATTCCACAAAAGAAGCCACCACAGTGAGAAGCCCAAACACCACAGTGAGACAGTAGCCCCTGCTTGCTGCAACCAGAGGAAAGCCCTCGAAGCAACGAAGACCCAGCACAGACAAAGACAAAATAAAGTAAATAAATAAAAGTATTTTTTTAAAGCAAGACAGAAATAAAACTCTTAGCAATACTAACATGTAAGTTGGACTGTGCAGAGTTATTCATAAAACTTTCTAAAGCTCTTATACTGTTTGATAGAAGATTAGAGATTTTTTCAATTTTAAAAGATAATCATCAAAGTAAGAAGAATATGTGTAATTTCCAAACCTGTAGAGATGCTGAAAGAGAATACAGAAATTTTAAGAACTTTTCATTAAATATGGAAGATGGAATCAGTTTTGTTTCTGTTCCCTCCTGAAAATACTCTAAAAATAGTATTAACATTAATAAGTGAGTTTAGCAAGGTTGCAAGATAAAAGACCAGTATGCAAAAATCAATTCTATTTCTATATGCTAGCAACAAACAATAGGAAATCAGAATTTAAAAAATACTTCGGGGACTTCCCTGGTGGTCCAGTGGCTAAGACTCCATACTATCAAACCAAGGTGCCCAGCTTCAATCCTTTGATCAAGGAACTAGATCCCACATACTGCAGCTAAGACCCAGTGCAACCAAGTAAATAAATTTTTTAAAATACTATGTATAAAGCACCAAAAATTATGAAATACATAGGAAAAAATCTGAAAAAAATGTATAAAATCTGTAAACGGAAAACTACAAAGTATTGCTAAGAGAAATCAAAGAAGACCAAAATAAGTAGCGATACATACCTTGCTCGTAGATCATGATGACATATTTAAGATCACTTAAAAATCAAAATGGAATAACTGCGGTTCAGGCATTCAAAATGGAGCCAGGTGGCCACAGTGGATGTGATTTCAATCATGTTCTTGTGACACTGAGAACTTAAATGTTCTGAATTGTATCAAACTCCAAAACCACCAGTCATTTTCAAAACAGTATCTGCTATCAACTTCCAAATGCAACCTTGTAACTGTGTGATGGCTCTAGATCCTAATAATTTCTTGTTTAATAAGTACCCTTACTTCTTACCAGTGGCTGATTCTAATTCTTAACAAGCAATTTATAGACCTTTGCGGTTTTTGCCTGTATTTGCCACCCCATTGTGTAGTTCATAGAACACAATTCAAGTGCTTCTTGAATTTGCATCTCCCAGGCTATAGTCCTCAGCTTGGCTCAAATAAAACTCTCTTCTATTCCTATTATAGACTGTTTATTGATTACTTGTTGACAGTAGAAAGATACAATGTTGTTAAGATGTCAGTTCTCCCAAAATTAATCTAAGTCTTCAATGCCATCCCAAATAAAGTTCCAGCAGGACTTTTTGTAGAAATTGACAAGTTGACTCTAAAATTCATATAGGAATGTGAAGGACTAGAATAACCAAATCAATTTTGAAAAAGAAGAACAAAATTGAATGGCTTATACAACTTAATTTTAACACATTATAAAGGAATAGTAATCAAGACAATGTAGAACTGCCATCAAATAGATAAGTAGATCAGTGGAGCAGAGTCCAGAAACAGAACCACAAATATAAACAACTGATTTTTCGCAAAAATACAAAGACAATTCAGTGGAGCATTGTCCCCTCAACAACGCTGCTGTTGAAAACTAGATGCCACACGCAAAATAATGAACTTCCATCTATACCTCACACCATACACAAATATGAACTCAAAATGGACCACAGACCTACATGTAAAACCTGAAACTGTAAAACTTGAAGACAACCCAGGAGGAAATGTGACATTTGATTATGTGAAAATTTCTTAGATGTGATACCAAAAACGGTTTTGACTAAAAATTTAATAATCAGACCATCAGATTTTTCAACATTTGGCACATGGAATGACACTGTCATAGGAAAACAGAAAGACAAGTCGAAGAATGGGAAAAAATACAACTGACCCATGAATAACATGGGGGTTGGGGCACCAACCCTCCACACAGTGGAAAATCCATGTATTACCTTCTAGTCAGCCTTCCATATACAGTGTTGTGCACCTGTGGATTCAACCAACTAGGGAACCTTGTAATACCTTAGTATGTATTTATGGGGAAAAACTCATGCATAAGTGGACCAGCACAGTTCAAATCCATGTTGTTCAAGGGTCAACTCTACTCGCAAAGAACATACTTGAAAAGGATGTGTATTCAAAATATTCAATTTATTTAATTCTAGAAAATACACAGTAAGTAGCCTATAGTGACAAAGTCTAGGAGGAAACGCTTCCCTGATAGCCCAGTTGGTAAAGAATGCGGCAGACCTTGCTTGATTCCTGGGTTGGGAAGATCCCCTGGAGAAGGAAAAGGCTACCCATTCCAGTATTCTCGGGCTTCCCCTGTGGCTCAGCTGGTAAAGAATCCGCCTGCAATGCAGGAGACCCGGGTTTGATCCCTGGGTTGGGAAGATCCCCTGGAGAAGGGAATGGCTACCCACTCCGGTATTCTGGCCTGGAGAATTCCTTGGACTGCTGCCAATGCGGTCGCAAGGAGTCGGGCACGACTGAGTGATTTTCACTTTCACTTTCAAGGAATATAGTGGATCTATATGGATATATTTACTATCTCGAATGTGATGATGGTTTCACAAGAATATACATATGTCAAAATCTATCTAATTGTAAACTTTATGGGCAGTTTATTGTATGTCAATTATACCTTCGTAAAGCTCTGTTTAAAAATTAAAAAAAAAATTTAACAGCTATCATTTATCTAGAGCTCGGCATGCTTGGTTGCTTTTCTGGTTGTATTATGTTTGCATGTTTCTATTTTATTCAGAGTAGGAACGACTCAGCTAAAAGATCACATTTCCCAGTCTCCCTAGGAGGTAGATACAGACATAGATTAAGTTCCGGCCAATGAGATGTTGGCAGTATATTCTACCTGGTGCACTTCTGGACAGTCTCTCTTAACAAGAATAAGCCGTGCCTTCTTGTCCTCCCTGTGGAGGCAGACTTGCTGACTAGTCCAGCAGACTTCTTGGAACACAAAATGATCTCCATGAGAAAAATAGGCTACCTTGATTAAAGTTAATTATTTGGGGCGTTTTTAGTTTGCTTTGTGTTATATTCAGCTGAACCTAATCCTGACAGAGACTCTTTCAATGATGCTTAGTAGAGTGGAGCTACTTTGCAGACTTTGGAAAGGTTAGATCTTGTGACAGGTTGACACTTTAACCAGAGGTAAAGAAACAGACGTTGTCTTCATGCTTCCTGCAGGCTCACAGACACTGTCCCAAAGGCATACTCTCCGAGTGGCTGACACGGCTTTCACTCCATGAATCCACTCTGCTGTTTTCATCTGCTCTCACCTCCTTTCTGGCTATGTACAACAGCTTATTTTCCTC